>MU182036.1:162875-176527 GCA_016904865.1 Pissodes strobi
CACAATATTCGATATTTGAATACTGATGATTAGCCATTATTATTTTAAGTTTATTGTAAATTAGTTTAAAAAGCGAATTTATTTCATGTTAAACTGACAGCTTTAGTATACTTTGATAGCTACTTACCTGGTAGCTGGTGGTAATGACATGAGAAAAATTAATTTACCATTTAATTTTTAAGAGTGATTTACGTCTAAACGGTGATATTTAGCGAGTTAAATGAAGAGCACCTTTTTTAAAGGCTTTGCATCAGTCTTTGAGAAAACATACTAAAAACTAGTGTAGCTGTCAAAACTAAAAAAATTATGACAAAAAACAATTTTCAATGTAGGTAAAGTGCCCTCTAGCGGCACACAATCAATGTGAATTGTTACTAAAATGATGAAACGCAGTCGACTTAGTCTATGTGCCAAATATTAGTCGAATCGGTTTTTCCGTAACCAAACAATTTAAAAAACAAAAAATACAAAAGTGAACTTTGTCGGCTTGTAACTCGAAAACGAATGATATTATGAATAAAATTTATATGAAGCTCTACCATTATTTTGTCATGAAGAATCGCCACCTTAAGTTTCGTGATCGATTTTTGAATCACCCTGTATATATATAAACTCATATAGAAAATTATTTATGTACCATACCATACCATGCTAATTGCAATGCACTGCAATTATTGCAATGTTTATGGAAAGCAAAAGGTAACATGTATGGAGTTCGAAAGATGACGGACCCGCAGGAGCAAGAACGTGTATTTTTTCAAACTTCCCTAAGCTTTCTGGATTATATTTGACTCCATTCGTCTTTACCTTCATTTTTCACAACATTTTTATATTTCAACTGAATGTGAACCTAAATTCCGCTAATTTTCTCTATTTAAAAATATCAATGCATTAAAACACGCATTTTTTAAAGAATTCCAAATTCCACAGAACAATATGTCTTACTTTTTAGTTCAAGTTTCATAATTGGCAATTCTTATATATGAATCTCACGATTAACTTTAAAGCATGGTAGATTTTTGATTTTCCAGACAATTAACAATCTGAATTTTACCGACAAACTTGTTCATGGTCTTTAGACAATAGTTACTAAAATTACCTTATTATTCAATAGGTAATCAAAACCGAACCTTCCGCCAAACAATTTGAATGTCAAAATTCATAATTTAAATATGAGAAGTCACCCTGATGCTAACCTCAATTATATCTTATTTCTTATAGAGGATTTTTCAGACTCGATTGACTATTAGATGTTTGTGGAGATCAAAAAAAAAAAGATGCTTCTTTAAAATTTGGGTTGCGGACAAAGTAGATATGATATTGGTGTATCGTCTAAAACTTTACAATCGCGGTTTGTCAGACAAATCGTTACTTATCTCTCCACCTCAGATGTATACTTTTGGTTAAGACCGCGTTGACTCTGGCCTCAGGATGTAGATTGCACAAGTGCTAATTTAGGGATCCTAAGCTGAAAAAACCTAAAAGAACTGGAAAATGCTAGACGTTTCGAGGGAAAAATCTGCCCCCTTTGTCAAGAATAAGAAATATAAAAATGAAAACGGTTAGTAAATGCAATTAAAACATTAAAAGCTCCTGCCCATTTATCAAGTTTTGAATTCACTTTGACATCATACTCTAGCTGTAACGTTATTAGTTTGTTATTATTATCATCTTGTCATTTTAATTTTTAGATTTCTTGTTCTTGACAACTGGGGCAAGTTTGTTCCTCGAAACGTCGAGCTTTTCCAATTCGTTTAGGTTTTTCAGCTTCGTTAGGGTCACTAAATTAGCACTTGTGTAATTTACACCCTGGGACCGGAGCATCATCATCATCACACCATTTATTAATCAACACTTACAGAGTTTTACTTAAGTTAGTCTTATTCTAATCGCTAATACAATTGAAAAAAGTTTTGCAATGCTTGCTACCGCAAACACACTGCATCCAATCCTATCACTAATCCAATTGAAAAGTTTTGCAATACTTGCTACCGCGAGCACACTATGCATCCAATCCTAGACAGTAAGCACGGACGATTTCGCGTCAGACGTACTAGTTCCGTTGCCTTATTCATATTCCTTGGGCTATGCCGTTCAATAGTATTGCAATTTTAAGTTGTCGACAACAGCTTGTTCATGGAATCTGTGTTTACCGAAAAAAATATAAGTGAATAAGTGACTACACGAAAAACTGAGAGAAAAACTCTGCTTACTATTAGACAAACACAACACTTAATATATACAATATGTACAGTAAGGAAATGACTTATTCTCGATTCATTTCAATTTAAGTATGTTAATGTTATCATATTTAAGTGTGAATTGATTATATGATTTATATATCATAGTTTTCTATATTATTATCATTTGAGAAAAACTTTAACGTGGCTTGTAGAATAGCTCTTTTATCTCCTTCGCAAGCATACAGGAGATTTGCGAAGTGTTCTAATGCATCTAATAACTGCAAAATAATCACTAATGAGTTTATTTTATCTGTGACTACGCAATCGGTTTAAGTCGCCAACTAAAGGATCAGTTAAAGCCAACGTACTTACATTTTTGTTTTTATTATCATTTTCACTGTTTGTACTTTGTCTATTTACACTCTGCACTTTCAAGGAAGGGAAGTCTCTATTATAGGCCTCTCGATCAGGTCTGCTCTGCGCGTTCTTCCTTGCCGGCTTTTCAGGTAGGGGGCAGGTTTATAGGTGGTTCTCTTGAATTGCTTAGGTGGCTGTAGTTGATTTACTTTATACAGATGGACTGGGCACTCTATGTCGCTGGACCTGTTGTCACTTCCGCAGTTCACGCCCTTGATAGTATCCGCAGTGCATTATTATCTGGTGGTTGCCAGCACATCTACTGCACCGCCAATCCCTTTGGCAGTATGTGAGGCCATGTCCATGCCCCTGGCACCGCTCACACTGTATGATAGCTCTAGCAGTCTTGCGGTAGTCTCAAGAGACACAGACGTTCATGATGTATTTACATTGTGCTTTAGTGTATGTTTGCGTCAGTCACTACCAAAAACAATAGTAATATTGTCTTCTTCATTAAGAATACACTCTTAATGCTGAGATTGTTTTCTTCGATTAAAGCGTTGCGCACTTCGCTCGGTTGGATGCCTCCGTCGAGCCCTTTCAGGACGTACGCGTGAGATTTAGTAGCGTAGGAGTGATCTTCGACTCGAACATTATCGAATATTCGTTTTAGGGTGTTCCAGTCTTTGGCGTCTTTGCACCAGATTATGAATACTGTTCTTTGTGTAGTTAGGACAGTATTGATTCCGGTGGTGACTCCTCTTGGCCTTTAAGGGGTTTTCGGCTAAGGGATAACTCTCCTAGGCCTTGTTCGAGTCGGTTGGATCTCTGCGGCCGTATCCGTGTCCATATTCTCTTCGGTGTCGCTAAACGGCTATTGTTCGTTTTAACTGCCTGCTCTCCGAGTACGCCTACGTCCAGATATACTTTTCTCACGTTTCATTTAAATAGAATTGTTTTAAACGGAACTTCATATTCTTGTTCTTTAATTTTTGATGTGGTAGGTTCGATGTCCATATGCTCCATAGGGGGCGGAGCCACATCGGTTGTTGTGGGCGGGGCTTGAATCAGCTGTTCGGCTGACGCAACTTTTTTAGATACCTGTTTTTTAGGTGGTGGCGTGACCTTCAAGGTTATTTGAAGGTTGTTTGAGTCATTCGGCTGGTCACGTATGCCACGGAGGCTTCATCATTCGGTTTTTTGCCATCGTCTATTTTCTTCTCTTTGGTGTGTCGGGGAAGTTCTGCTTTTACCCTTAACTAACGTGAGCGGTGCCGTCTGGGCCCTTTTTGACTTCTGACACAGTCAATCTTAGACTGGACCTCTTTAGCTACATGCTCGCACGGCGAGTAGCTTCCTCTAGTTCTTTTTCGGTATGTTGGTCTATATCGGAGTTAAGTAAATACTGCCAATAACGGCGGCACTCCCTGCACCTAGGTGCACTTTCTTCAAGTCCTTCTAGGATATATTGCGTTTCTCTTCTTGCATAGAGCGGACACTCACTGGTTTCCCTGCCTAACGAAACTGCGGAAATGTCCTTATCTGTCTCGGACATAATGGAATTTAAACCCGGGGTCCACCTCCGGAGACTGAAGTCTATGATCTTTGATCTACTCCCAGAATTTGTAAACAAATTCTGGCTAGATCCTAAGAAATGCACCTATAACAGGTCGACACAACTACGTATCGGTTAGAAACAGGATGTTTTGTTGTAAAACGCCTGAGGGCTTGTTATCACAGGTGAACCCTCGAAATCCTGGCACTGTGGTCAGAGCCAAAACGGCTTTAATCAACAAATCTACAACCGGAGAAATGGGTAACAATTTGTTCAACAAACATGAATCTTCCACAACAGTATACAACATATCTACGTTAGAATGCAAAACTTTCCAATTTAGGACTATACGTAAAATTGTAAGCTTGCATCTTACCCTATCCGCAAAGTTATTATTTTAGGAGTAGAAACAGATGAAAATCGAACTTCTGTACACTTTGAATAGGTACAGAGAAAACGGTTGGAGATAGAAAAACAATTTGCACCTCCCTGTCTTAACTTTTAAAGATCTATGGCATGGTACCATTTTTATCTGTTTCTATCTCTTAACCTAATAACTTTACAGTTAGATATTGGAATAACGCCATCGCAAACATAATTTAAACGACAGACACGTTAGGCCATCGAGTTTGAAAACCCTGTATAGGAAAAAAAAAATAATTTTTCAAAAATGGTACAAATACATAGCTGCAACGACAATAGCATTTGTTCTTGACGTCAATATTATTTCCATTAGTAATTATTAGAATATTCATTATGAAAATCGTAAAACAATCTGGCAATTTGCGACTCGAATTATGACGAACCGCAATCCAGTTCTTTAAACGCAAGTTGCGCCAGTGCATTCCACGAACTTTGTGTAAAATTCAAACCACAATAATAGTTCGTTGCAAAATTTAATTAGAGGTGACAAGGCGCCCGCCATGGTTCGCAGAATGTTTTAATTCAACATTCTGCGGATAGACCACTGATTAATTTTCAATGTCTATTAATTGCAACATTTTTATTAGGCCCCAATCCTAAAACAATAAAAAATCAAAGGCTGAATTGACGCCACGGCTAACAGAATGCAACCATGGGTGAAATATTGAAGAACATGTGAGTTTTCGTAATTATTTTGTTCGGTACTTACTAGAAATATAAGCAGATTTTATGTATTTTCGAAATACAAGACAATTTAAACAAACTAATATAGACGATGCAAAGAGTAAAACTGAGGATGTAACGAACAAAATGCAAAGGATCGCAACATACCTTTAATTCCTCTTCCATCTCGCTTAACTTTCGTTCCATCGCTCTTCTTTCTCTCTTTTCCAATTCGGATAAAGAATTTTTACTAGTCTGAAAAAATATAATAAAATATTTAAGAGTAATTAGACAGAAATTCTTGAAAAAATTTAAATATAATTTAACTGAAATATGTATTTATTTTATTTATTAATGTTGTTATATTGAACAAAATAATATGTGCCTGGTAATATTATTTTTTTCTAGCTATTACGGAATTACTACTACTACTACTAATACATTTATTTCAATAATCTTCAATAACATTTCACCTACAATATATTACACATAGCTTAAGTCTAGAAAGGTAGCATGTAAGTGCCCCTCGCGCGCTCTCAATAGCGCCACTAATGGCACCTCAACCACGCCACGCCTAACAGAAGTTGGCAGCTGTAATGCCAGCTATGTTTTGCAGTATATTTTCAGTGGCCTTCAAATGACTGAACTACATTACTTGGGCTGAGCCCTTCAATGATGTTGCGTGGATAGTTTGCATCTAGCATGAAAAAGAAAATAAATGGCTTGCTTTGAGGAGAGGGAGAGGGAAGATGAGGGAAAAGGCAACATGGGGAAAACACTGTGAAAAAACCCATTCCACGTTTCTTTGGTTTCTAGAGGACGGCACAACATACAACACACAAGACATCACACCAAAAAGGGTCAGCGATTACTTTCATAATCTCAGTGAGGTGGGAATTGCAACCAAACATCATAATGCTTGGCTACGTGTAGCCGTAATTCGCCTGCACGGAACAGGGGAACAAGAGGCAGCTCGATCGCAGTATGTATACTGCTCGCGTTTGGTGTCGGTGACGATATATATACCGGATTTATGTCCCTTAGCATGCCCCGACCACCTCGCTAAAACGACGAGATGAGCGGAGCCTGTTCTTGGGGTCTAGTCAGTGGGTTAGGACGGGTTGACTTCTGTGACTTCCTGGTAGATCTCGATTTCTCCAGAGTCCCAGGAGCACAAAAGGGCGAATTTGACAGGACTTTTAGGATCAGGGATAGGAATTGGCCCATCGTCTAAGGCGGCCTGCGTTGCAGGTAGTACACCGTAGTTTTCCTGTGTACCGGGCCATGTCTGGGCACGTCCCGCGGGTCATATTTTAAGGTCGCTAGGTTAGCGGTCCTTGTTGAGCCGCGCACTCCCAGATCATAGATCTTACATGCCTGTCTATCGACATATTCATTGACGTATTCAACGCCTGACCAAGCATGCAAGTCGCTGATCCGGGTGCGCGGCCCCGCCGAGAAGACCGCCCTTAAGTATCTGTTCTAAATAACCTGAATTCTTTTTTATGACACTCCGGGACTTAAATAGAAACCGCTCCGGACAAGAGGCCTCAACTTTCTAAAATACAATGGTGTTTTTCTTGTATGTACGCCTCTTGGCGGCAAAAGTTGAGGCTCCTGTCCAATATCCAGATTCCTAGATATTTAGCATGGAATTTGGGAGGGATGAGGGTGTGTTGTACTCTGATTGGTCGTGCTGCTATATTAGTCCTTTTTCTAGTGAATATTACTAACTCCGTTTGATTGGGGTTTAAACGAATTTTACAATCAGTATAGAAATTTAGGACACTTTCCATGTGTGCGGTTAGGTTGTCAACTGCCTTCTGTGCGGTGAAGGCATGGGAATAGATGGCGGTGTCATCGGCGTAAAACGCCCCCGGGTCCGTTTTACGGAATTGAAATACACATGCAAGAACGTACAAGGATCGCCCACCACAAAGAATCCCGTCACGAAAAATTTTTCAAAGCATAGTTTCCGAAAAGTCATGACCACGGAACTATTATTTTAATCTAAATGTATAACAAGCAAATGTAACGCTTAAGAATATTCAAATTAACCTGAAATTTTTTACCAAATAGGGAGTAATAGAAAAGGAAGCAAAGGGGCTACTGACAGATATATACTAAAAGCCTCCCGCATTAAAAAATAAGCGATTACCTTTTGGTCACCACCCACCGACATCAGAAAGCAGTCACATAACTTAGAAAGTTCTATATTCAGCCGAAGTCGGGAATAACGTAATATTTATTAAGAAAATATCATTTACAAATGTTAAATTGGCGGTAGGGCTCTAATACAGGGTGTCTCACGGTATTTTGACACATTTTGAACATCTCTAGCTTGAACATGGTTATGGATAGATATTGAAATGCCGTTTGAACAGAAATGTCCCTTATTCTCTATTTTCTCTTCCACAAAATTAAACGGGTCTGGTGCACTTAGCCACCCAAGGATTTTCGCAGTTTTGTTTTATAGAACAGAAAGGGCATGTAAAATATAGTAAATTAAGACAAGAAAAATTACACATAGCCTTTTTCACACACACAAAAAAATTTAAGTCGGAAAATTTTAACTTGTTTAGTGCAAAATATGGCATTGCCTGCGCAATGTTGCCAAAATTGTAATGTCATGTATCCTTTGTCAACAAAATAAAATAATATATCCCGACAGTTTACTGAAATATCCGGTAACAGTTTCATATTTTTCTTCTCTTTAAAGAAAAATGTACAGAATATGTATGAAATAAGACATTTTAAAGCTAAATCCATTGCCCAACCGAAACCAATTCAAAGTAACCTAATTGAAATGATTACGGTCGGGTTTCCGCGAAAAAAGGCTTGCGCTTGGCGTTCAAGTCCATGTTTTAAGGAAAGCGCCGGAAGAAAAACACCGACTCCCCAATGCTAATGATCTTATGAACAGGAACGTATTATTTTTTGAAAGCACTGTAATGAATTAACCTCACTTTTCGTGACAAAAAGTATTATTTCTTTTTTCACCCTTACTTTTTTTTATTTTGTAAATGTATTATCTACTAGCTTATTATTCCGATTCATTAAAACACTGCCCCAGTTGTCAATTGTCCAAAAATACAGGCAGACCAATTAGATAAATTATGCCGAACTAGAAAGATATATTGTTTAAATCCGAAAACTAAGAGTATTTTTAACGCTCAGTAAGATAGATGATTTCAAAAAAACAACTGAATATAGTGTTTTTGATTTTTGAAGCAAAATAAATCTAATGAAATGGAAACTCCTGTATATGTTTTGTTAAAGCTTCATATTTAAAACAAAAAGTTTATAATGAATTTACTTCTAGAGTTAAAAATAATGTGGATATTACACTTATTAAAAGAGCAGAATTAAAATATTAAGATGTCTATGAAAACAATATAACATTCGTCATAGAATAGAATAATCCACGGATTGCAAAATAATGAAAAAGTGTATTCACAAATATTAGAAACCGACAAAAAATGTTGGGCAGGTATAAATTTACGGGACCGGATGATGACATTTGTCTGCACAGGCCGGTGTTACCTTGCAAACGCAGGTAAAATTTTAGATATTACGTTTGAAAGTATGGATAGTTCGTATTTCATTTGCTACCATATGATAATAACTATTTAGAAATCTGGCATCCTTGGAGCTCTAGTGAGATTTGTGAAAGAGGAACAAATCAAAAAATGCGATGCTAAAGAAATTATGAAAAACGCGATAACTTGTGCCTTAAAGAAGCTGCAGAGGAAACAGCTTTACCTACATGGAAACCTTTTTCCATCATGTGAAAATTATGCAAAAATCAATTTTAAAACGCAAAAAAAGAAGTGTTGCTGGAGTCAGAAAGTGGCGACGAGGACATTACACGACGAAAAAATTAGAAAGTGTTCCAACTTTAGACAATTTAGCGAAAAACCTTGAAATAGATGAAACCGAAATTAAGTGCTCAAGAACAACTTTGTGGAAGGAATGGGATTTAAATTCAAAAAGATTAATAAAAGGCAAATTTTTATGGAATCCAGGTGGCTTCAAGAATGGCGTGGAAAATATTTCAGGGAAATCAGTGACTACAGAACACAACAAAAACCTATAATTTATTTAGATGAAACGTGGTTTGATACACATGACACCCCAACAAGTGAATAGGACAATTCTAAACATAAGTGCGTGACACGTGCGCCGTCAAACCGCGGTAAAAGAATAACACAATTTCACATGCTGGATTTGAAAGCGGGTTTGCGCCCAATATTTTGTCTCTCTCATTCAAAAACATTAGAAACTTTTGTGTTGACTATCATGACGACATAACAGCGGAACTATTTGAAGATTGGTTTAGATTTTAAAACTAAATTATTGCCTAATATCTTTAAAATGCAGCAGAAAAATTAGTTATTTATCTAGATGACAGCAGCGATAGTGAAACAATTTAGTTTAGTAATATAGAACTTAGTGTTAGTTAAGTATGTATGTATACCTATGTTAATATTATAATGTGTTATATTAAATCGTGTTATATTTAATTTAATATAAAAATCAACTCTAGCCTGTTAACTTATTTCCTGCGAACATAACAAAATTAAAATTAAAAATAAACATTACTCCGGATCTAAACCGATTTCTGTTTGTCATTATACACCTTACAGCTGTGGTTCAAGGGATTTACTGAAGTTTCATTGTTATAAGTTAATGGGTGTTTTCCTTCCTTAGTGTGAGTTTCTAATCGTGCTAGTGCGCTGAGCACTCTCGCACTGTCTTGGTCCATGTGTTGTTGGGTAATTGATCATGTGTCGACTTGGTTCCTAGGATGTTATTGGATTTGTCTTCGTAGGTGTTGAATCCTTGGTGCCGGTTAGTGAAGGAGCGAGTGTTGTTTGTTTTGCGATTTTGAGCTGACAAGAGAATAACTGTACACACCTAGGCGAGGCTGATCGCTTTGGATTATGCAGATTTCTCCGCAAGTCCAAAACGATCACCCCAGGAAAGAACTGCACGTGATACGCAGGGTGTTACCCCCTGACTCTACTTCTCCGCATGGAGCCCATACGGCGAGCTACCCCGTGCAGTCCCTTAATGCCTGTACACCCCCGTTTTTAGGCGGGAACCCGGCCTAGGGCATCAGCGATGCTCTCGTCCCCAGCTGTTATTGAATCATTCTAGTTTTGTTAGTGATTTATGTGATTTAGAATTTTTGAAAAATGTTGAAAAAATTTGATTTAAAATTTTGAAAATTTTTAGAGTTTGAGATTTTGATTTTTCAAAAAAGAACGAACCTTTTAGAAATTTTGAAAATTTGAGTTTATGAAAATTTTTGAAAGTTTTTGGAAATTTTAAATTTTGAAGATAGAATGATATTGATATTATTTTTTTTTGGGTTTTTTCATTTTTTCTTTGTGTAATGTGTATGTGATTTAGTGCTCTGGTGGGAGTAGTAAGCTTTTATGTACTGTTCTGTTTGGATGTGCTACTCTCCTGAATAGTGTTCTTATGATTGGGTTTGTGTGGTTGCGAAGTTGTTCTAAGAATATTGTGTGTTTGCCTGCCAGATATGTGTTTATTGTGTCTACTTTGAGGTCGTTGTAAATGTCTGCATTGCGAACGTACCAAGGTGCGTTCACAATTTGTCTGAGTGTTTTGTTTTGGAATGTTTGAAGTTTTTTCTTGTTTGTTTTGCATGCATGTGTGTATACTATGGCTCCATATAGAATTTTGGGCTTTATTATCTGATTATAGAGCATTAGTTTGTTCTTTAGTGACATTTTACTATTTCTGTTAATTAATGGATAGAAAGCTTGTTTGGCTGCAATGCCTTCGTTTACTTTTGCTTGAATGTGCTTTTGAAAAGTGAGTTTGCTATCTAGGGTTACCCCTAGATATTTGAGAGAGTTTGACCATCTTATTACTGAGTTTTCGAGATTTAAATTTGGAATAGGTTTATTACGTTTAGTTGTTATGAGCAAGGCCTGTGTTTTTTCTTCATTAATTTTAATATTCCAAGTTTCTGCCCATTCGTATATGGAGTCTAAGTGTTGCTGTATGTGATTTTTGAGTCTTGTGTGATTGTTGTTTATTGAGAATATGCATGTGTCGTCTGCGTATATGGAGAGTTTAGTGTTTGGGTGTCCAGGTATGTCTGTTGTGTATAATGTGTATAGAGTAGGCGACAGAGGAGAGCCTTGGGGGACTCCTGCCTCTATGCGCCTTGTGGTGGATAGTGCTGTGTTTATTTGTGTAGTGAAGGATCTGTGTTTGAGGAATGAGGCTATGAGTTGATTTAGTGGTGGTGGAAGATTGTGTAGTCTGTCTAGTTTGTGTATGAGTCCTTCATGCCACACTTTGTCAAAGGCTTTTTCGACGTCAAGGACTACAACTCCGGTCGATGCCTGTCTTTGCAGTCCTCTAGTCGCCTCCTCAACAAGCCTGGCAAGTTGGAGCTCGGTGTTGTGTTGTTTTCTGAACCCAAACTGTTCGTCTGGGATCAGATTGTTTTGTGATATGTGTGAGTTTAATCTCTCCAACATAACCTTCTTCGTCAGCTTGCTCAGCGATGAGAGCAAGCTGATAGGTCGCCAGTTTTGAGGAAAGATCAAATTTTTGTGAAGTTTAGGGATTAGTATTATTTTTGCTTTTTTCCAAGATTTTGGAAAGTGTTTTAGTGATAGTATTGTGTTTATTATGTAAGTGAATTTGAGTATGGCTGTTTGTGGTAAGTTTTTTAGTGCTCTGTTTGGTATGTTGTCGTAGCCGGGTGCTTTTTTCGGGTTTAATTGCGCAATAATTTGCGCAATTTCTGCGGTGTTAGTTGGTCGTGTTTCGTCGTATTGGTGTTCGTTTTCGTAAGTTAGTATTTCTCTGTAGTTTCTCTCTATGGTTGCCTCGTGATCTATATCCTGGGCCCCATCGCCTAAGGTGAATTGCGATTCCAGCGAGTCTGCGAAAGCCTCAGCCTTCTCTTCGCTGGACCACCACCATTCACCACCATTCCTCTCAGTCCATGGATGTTAGGATATGTCACTTTGTTGCGACCTTGCATCGTTTTGGCGATTTTCCATAGAGAGTTGTTTTGTGGGTTGACTGTGGTGATGTATTCTGTCCATGAGTTGTTTTTGTGAGTTTTTATGTCTGTTTTGATTGTATTCGTGAGTCTGTTTGCTTGTGTGTTTAAGTCTCGATTGTTTGTTAGTTTGGCTCGTCGTTTTAGCCTGTTTCGGAGCCTTATGTTGTCTTTTATGTTTTGTGGAAGCGAGTATGGGTTGTTTTGATTTGTGTGTACTGTTTTTGTGGCTGCGTTTATGGCTGCTTGTATCTCCTCAGTGAATCTAGCAACTTCGTTGTCTAGTTCCGCTTTGGAGGCGATGTATGGTACGTTGTGCATGTTTTGTGTTAAGTGTTCTTTGAATATGTTCCAGTGTATGAATTGTTGTATATTTGCTTGTTTGTGTTCGTGTATGTTGTTTATTGTGATGGCAATCGGAGAATGATCTGATGAGGATAAATCCTCCAAATTGTCAATCACAACGTTGTGTGCGATGTTTTGAGTAAGTACTATGTCTAGTATATCTGAGCGTTCGTGATGGAAGTGTGTGGGTTCAAGTGGTGCTTGTACTGTGAAGTGCAGTTTTTGCGAAGCTCTTAGTAATGCAGTGCCACCTGCATTAGTGGCCCTGCATCCCCAAGATCTATGTTTGCAGTTAAAGTCTCCTGCTGCAAGAACTGGCAGTGTGTAGTTGAAGAGTTTTGTGGTTTCGTCTAGTGGTAAGTTATGTTGTGGTGGTTTGTATACTGAATGAATGACAATGTCTCCGTCAGTTAGACTGACTTTGATGCTTGTCACCTCCAGTATGTCTGACTGTGGCGGTTGTATTGCGTCATGTGTAATGTTGTTTTTTACAAAAATGGCAGTGCCGCCCCCCATACGCTGCGCCCTGTCATTTCTATAGATTGTGTAGTTTTTGATGTGTAATCTTGTTTGTGGGCGTAAGAATGTTTCCTGTACGAGTGCAATGTCTATGTTATTTTCAGTCAGGTAGTCAGCAAACTCGTGTCTTTTGGGGTAAAGAGAGTTCGCGTTCCAACTGACTAAAAATAGGTGCTTAGGTTTATTAGCCATTGAGATTAGCGAATAGTCTCAATGTTGGATTTTTATTAATTATATCTGAAATTTTATTCAGTTTTGCTACTATGTCTTGTTCAGACATAGTAAGAAGAGCAATTAATCCGTTTGCTTGCGGCATTGCACTCGCTTGGGAGTTTGTGTTTATGTTTTTGCTTGTGGGTGTTGTTTGTGTAGGTTTTGGAGCTTGTTGTTGTGGTTGTTGTTGTTGTTGTGGTTTTGTGACTTGTGCGAATGATATGTTTGTGTTCACAGGCCGTGTTTGTGGCAGAGGTTTCATGTAGTTAGGGTTTTTGGAGCACAATGAGTAGTTTGCGGGGTGTCCCCCCCCCCCCCCCCCCCCCCCCCCCCCCCCCCC
>MU182036.1:190015-213359 GCA_016904865.1 Pissodes strobi
AATAAACACATATATGTGTTTATTCAGATATAAAGAAAAATATGAAAATAACCTCGAGCCATACGAAGAATTGTATCCTCCATACGAGGAAAATGGCAAACTGCTGCTACTTCCATATGGGGAGCTATAAGGGTTCGAACCAGCTCCATATGAACTATTGGATTTGCTCCCGTAGTACCCGACACTTCTCGGCCTGTTGTTGTATGAAGTGGAACTCGGACGGGCAGTTGACGACGATCTATGACGTACGGGAGGAATTGGCTGCTTGCTTCTCGACGTGTGATGGAAAGATGCAGTTGACATTTTTTTATCGAGTTTGAAAAGATTGCGTTAGTCTCCTTAAATATGCTGGTGGTTACAATTTGTTAGTACATTTAATTTACTTTTATAAATACATTTCTTTGGTATATTATTTAAGTAGGGTTTTTTTGTTTATGTACAAGCGGAAAGCCAATGGCAAAATACTTGAATTTAAAATTTTCGGTACAACATTTGGTTCCTTTTTGAATTTTTCCCAAAGTAAGTATCATTAAACTTCTCGCTTAGAAAGGCTAAACAGAGTATAACTTTAAAGAGTTCAAACAACTGACATATTGAACTGAGATATGGACAAACATACATTATGCAATAGGATTATTAATCTGATTAATATGTTCCGTTCCATATCTAATATATTTGATTTATTAATATGATTCCGCTGTGCTAATTCCCACATCTACAATGCGATATTTATAACAATTATTTCATATTTGTTCTAGAGAACACCATAGTAAATGAGCCTCATGATCACTACTCCCACAGCATTGAGGCCTAAGTACACTGGATTGTAAAATCTAAGAATGTACTCTTTAAGTTAAGTTTGAATGGTGTCCAAACACGGCCATGATATTTTACTGCACGGTTTCATGACTACAAAGTAAATTATGGTAGACGCCCAGGAAAGGTGTTCGCTTCGCCGATTATCAACAAGTAGTCTGTAAGATACTTTGTTCAATATATATCTCAAAAGAAAAAAATCAAACGAATTAGAAATGTATTATTATAAGGTCAAGATCGAACTGATCATTGTGGATGAGTGAGTTTCAATTCTATGAAAACCTCAAAGTCTTGGTCTCTCTCTTATTGCAATCATGAATTTAATTGTCTGAACTCAATGTAAAAATCTGTCCTTCTTCCTTACTATTAAAGACGTCTTCAAGTAAGATTAGTTGATTTTATGTAAGTCAGCTAATGATTAACGTGTTCTAAATTCATAATATGAAGGAAAATGAATCGTAATGTTTAAGAGAACAATTCAAATATCTTTTGTCCTTTTATTAAGTTACATCTACAACATTATGTTCCTGAAAATATACACAAGCCGCATTTTTTGTGACAACTACCGTGTTAATTTTTTCTCTGGATTTATTAGTGACAGATTTGAATACTAATTCCTTTCCCGATTTCCCTAGGAATTCGATACTATTAAGAAAAAGCTAATGAATGCTTAATTCTCGGATATGATCAACTAATAGCAAGCTGAAATATGCATGATAAACAAGGTCGATGTGTCCTACATGATTTTAAAGCTTGGTGGACGACTGCTTACAATAAAAGGTAAAATTATCACAAACTGGCTATAATCTCTTCCTAGAAATTCAAAGTAACCATTAAATATTCTTGAATTTCACTTCCTGTTTGATAAAGCCTAACCCAAACTAAACCAATGTATTGGTAAGCTAACCTCTGCGTCTACCGAAAGGGGGTAAGAACTAAAACGTCACGCTGCAAAAGTTGCAGTACTATAAGGGTATTCAATTTAAAAAAATAATAAACCTTTAACTCAACATATTGAGAAACTTCCATATTTGGGACAACCTTAAATCATTCATATCATGCAACTCTTTCTTTTAATTAACATAGTTTATGAGAAGATAACAGCTCATTTGTAAGTTTTTGCAGATGCACGATATGTCATAAAGTCAGCTTGCCATTTAAACCATAAATATGGATTAATTATTAGCTAGGTAGGAATTATTAACCATTCCTGTTTCCGTGTGATATTTATTTCGCATCAAAAGCTCTTTAACAGACTTTTTGCAAAAGTTTCTAATAATAATTATTTCGAAAAGTATAAAATAAACTATACGATTTACGCAACAAGTTCAATGTTTAATTCTTTCCTCAGTCGTTATCTATTTACTAACCCAAATAATGTTCAGGATAGACAGCAGGTATTTTAAAAATAAACACTAGTCAATGGCGATGAATCTTGTTCAAAAATAAAATACATATGGTTCAATTTAACGTGGCTCTCACGGAAAACTATAAATACGCCTTTCTGTTCGTCAGGTAAGAACGTTACGTGTTTAAAAAGTGTCCATTGACAGTACTTGCGCGAAACTCTACTTTATAATGAGTACTTGCTGATTTTCGCGTGATTTTTGGCAGGTATATGTCATTCGATAAAAACTAAAAGAAGAATCGATTATAAATGTTTTAACTGTAGAGTTTTAAAGTAAGGTCTGACGGAAAACAATTCTACTTACTAAGACAAAGGTAGTGAACTTCCACGATGAATTATTCCTCATTTTATAATAACCGAAGTATATTTACAAATAAAATTGTCCCTAATATTACAGTGTTAGCTAGCTATATTGCAACAGCAATGCTTTTGTTACCGTTGCCTGTCACAGTTTACTTCATCCTTCCGAAAAAAAGCCTAAAAAATACCATATGAAAAAACCGACATATGCAATCAACTAACTGATTTTTCCAATGAAAGAGAAGCAGTAATAAGAGCTAGAGAAGAAATTTACCCGGTTCATATAACAACAGGGAATTTGGAGATCAGATACAATCTGCGCTGACAAGATAGACTCAATAATGGAAGAGTTTATCTATAGACGTACCTGAATAAGATATAATGAACGACCGAAAACAAATGCAGGAGTGTGGGCACTGAATAATGACGGAGGCCCAGATGCATGTGCAATAGTTAGGGAGGGTCCCAGTGTATGACAAAATAATGAACCAAATTATGCTACCGTTCGGGAGCCCAGTGTTTGGAAAAAAATCATCTGTCAGCAGGTGGCTAATATTTTTCCCATAAGACATGTTATAATAATTAATAACTTTTTGATCACAGATCAAGACTGTATAGAATAAAACAAAATAACATATATATATTTTACCTTGACTCTTGATATACCTGATCTGAACCGAATTCAAACTGTTCTGAGTAAATTGTACAAATCCAAATTAATATATAAACAAGGCATACACCGGAATCAGCGCGAACAGCAACCGAAGATAATTACCGAAGCTGTACGCTAAAAACTTGGTTTCAAGCATGCCTCAGCGATCAAAAAGCGTAACTAAACATAATGATGGTGTGTTAACAAAATTTTAATATATGTAGAAAGTCTAGTTGTTAGTTATGATTTTAATTATATTATGCTGCCAACACTTTTAGAAACAAAATATTTGGATTTAATAAATGTCACAAAACAGACTTTTAAGTAGTCATAAAAGTCCGTATCTGATTTTCTTGATGGTTCCTGACTACTCTGCGAAGAGACGTAAATTAAACATTACTTTTAGACAAATGCATTTTTCTCATACTTCAGAAGCTACAAGTCTGCTGTACCAGTTTACAACGCAATATTCAACTCGAAGAAGAGTACACGCTTAATCACAAATTGAGCCATTTTTATTAGTAATTGCACAGGCTATTTTTATTGAGTTCCATTAAGCTGGCAATGGATACCAATGGATACTTAGTTATCAAAGAGACGGGATGTTTGTGTAGTTTAATTTATTAATCTGCCAGGTCCTATCAACCGGGTCCGCCATCGCGTGCCATAGATTTAAGTGAATGTTGTTTGAATATGACTACTACAATCGAAGCTACCGCCAAATGCGAGATTCGTGCTGTAATCCACTTTCTTAATTCCGAAGGCAACAATGCAGCGGAAATTCATCGACGTTTGTCGAATGTGTACGGGGAAAACATGAGTGATACTGCAGTGCGAAAATGATATAGGATTTTCCCGGAAGGAAGAACTGATGTTCACAATAAAGGCGGTCATGGTTGTCGACAAAGTAAGCAATGTGATTCGGGAGCATCGGCGTTTAACAATTTCTGAACAGTTTGCTGATTTTGCTCAAATTTCCCGGTCAGCTATTTACGATTATAACGGGAGACCAAACTTGGAGTCAGTTTGAGAATATCAGCAATCGAAACAATGGATGCATACCAACTGGCTCAATAAATCAAAGAAGGTTGACTACTGTGTTTTGGGACTCTAGAGGAATTGGCCTGTTCGAATTCATGGACTCGGGGACCATAATTACTGACAACGACGTACTATGATACCCTTCAGCGTACTAAAAAGAGAGCCATACAGAACAAAAGGAGAGACATGTTGTCACCAGGTATTGCCCTCCTTCATGATAATGCACCCCCTCATGTGACCGCACAAATGATACCTACTCAAGAATTTCGGATAGGAGGTGTTCGATCACCCTCCTTACAATACGGGCTTAGCATCAAAAGGCTTCCATTTGTTCACAAAGCTGTAAGTGTGGCTGAGAAAACAGCGGTTCCACACAAATAAGGAGATGAAAATATGTCTGCTAGAGTGGCTGAAAACACAGGCGGCAACTTAGTAAGAGGAGGGTATAGAAAAACTAGTTCCCCGTTACGACAAATGCCTTATGTCTATGGCGACTGTGTTGAAAAATAGTGCAGATGTATAAGTAACTACTTTGTATAATAAAATTCCTCTTCTTGGCCTTATTTGTGTTTTTTTACCAGTTAATCGAAACTTAAGAAAAATAGCTCTAGCATTTTCGTACCAAAAGCGCCACGTATCTTAATAACCAAACTAAAAATGATAAATATTCTTAAGCAACAGGCGAATTATGTTGTCGTTGGAAACACTGACTAAACAGAAGAAGGGAGAGTATTATATTTGGACTAACTCCATCCTTATTTATCAATAACTCGATCAATCATTAATCAGGTGAAATAAAAATTAGCCACAAAAATTAACGTCGATTACTAATTAGATGTTGGGTCAAAAGTTTGATGTCTATTAAGTCATTAACTAACGCAAAAAAACCCCTACCAAAATGCGATATTTTGAGGAATACAAAAAAAGTTATGCTTAATGTAGTAAGTTATTTTCAAAATGATTTAGGATCTCGATTTAAGGCAATTGAAAAAGCGTCCGAAGCCCTAAAGTCCCACAAAGCACATTATATAACTTAGAAGATCCAAACAGTTGCTCTGTTTGTCTGTCGGATTTCGAATTTAGAAGGGATATGTCTGGAAATGTTTCCGGGAGCAAAACGCGAATTACGAAGAATACTCTGCATTGTTTACGGGAAGCAATTTACAAAATGTATGCTCGAAAGGAACATATTACTTTAGAAACTATTTACCGGCAATTTATTGAAGAATCACCAGAAATTAAGAGCTTAAAAGTCATTTATATTGGGAATTAAGAAAATGAGCTTTAGCTTCAAAGAGCAGGATGGAAGAAAACATTTATTGGAAATGCCTGGAAACAGATTGGAGAGTATTTTATCTTTAAATAAGAATCAAGTTGCTAAAAAAGAGCATATATAAATGAATCGCCTTATGCAGAAACAGCACATGTCCAAAACAGCAAATTTTGGGGAAATGGAAAAAACATTTTATTACTTTTAAAAAATTATTTATATTTGGTTTAATAGTTACAAAAATTAATTAAGGGTATCTGTAACAGGACAACATATTAAATTTTGTTGGTAAATAAGAATTTTTGATTCTACGATTTTTTTAAAAAAAGGACATGTGAGCTTTCTGCATAGCCAAAAGGAAAATAAATAAACTTTTCCAATATAAACGTGACTGTTTATTTCAAACTAATGAAAACATATCTTCTATTTATTTATTAGCAATGACAGGCCAAAGAAGTATTGAATTATAAAATTCTTCTTCTACAAATGCCATACATTTTCTTATATCCTGAAGTTTTTTTGCTTTTATAAAAACTTTGCTAAATGGATATGCAACTTCAGATGGTAAAACTGGTGAAGTTTTTCCTGGGTGTGGAAGTTTAAATGTGTGTCTAATAGCCCATCTATAAACTCCGAGTTGAACATCTTCACCAAACTTATTACCACTGGTATTTAGACCACGCAAGTCTTTTGGCGATTTTCCACAGCAATATTTTTTATTCTTTTAACTCGACTTAAAGTTACACTGTAAATTGAGGAAATCGCCTTCAAACAAATCTCAATTTTGGCTGACCCTTTCAAGGCGAAGTATTTAAAGGTATTGGATTTTGGTTTATTTCCAACTTGGACTCTTGTGCGGCGCCTATTCACATTAGAAATCTGTATTAGCCCTTGTAGAAAAATATCCTGATGGTCTTTACTATCCAGAGCAACTTAAATTTGCTTGCAGCTCCTGGTTGGTGAATTATTCAAAACATTTTTCTCTGCAAATAGAAGAAAACCCGATTTAATACTTTAAACACTAAAAAAGAATATATAAAATAACCTGCAAGGAGAGCCCAATACCCTACCAGCAATATTATCTCCGTTGTAGTTTTTGTAAGGTTCTCTCTTTACATGGGACTTTATGATAACATTTCGTTGATATCTTGTAGGATCCGAATTCCTCTTTCCCTAGGAAGTATTATTTTCATCTTTATCTGGCACCATCTCACACTACTATTATTTAAACACTTTGCTAGACAACAAACAACTAACTTATGCTATGTTTACCTTCTAAAACCGTCAAACCTAACCACACTTGGTGGAACTCTTCCACCCAATCGAACCGATTGCGCGAAATTCAGAAATCTCTTGTTCAGCAGAAACCGCACATGTCCGGGACTTGTGTCGTTTCTGCAGAATATGCTTTAAACTGCTCATCGTTTAAAACTAAGGTATGACCTGGACATGTGCTGTTTATATATAGAACAATGTAATTACCTACGTAGAGTTATTTTTTGGCATAACCCCGTTTGGACCAAAAATGGACATGTGCGGTTTCTGCATATGGCGATTCAAATAAAAATGGAGTTGTGACAAATACATCCCTAATTTTTAAATGTAATAAGAAAACAGGTGATTATCACGATAATATGAATATTGGAAATTTTATTTATTTTACTTATTCATTCATGTATATTACAGAATTGTTTCATTCCAATTTATACATTAAAATTAAAGTTAAAAGTAAACCTAAACTAACAAATTAATTAATACCCTGGAATTGATTGCCTTTGGCTCCACAAATGATTGAATTTTGTTTGAATTTTTATAGAGCCACTTCGGCCCCGGCTCAAGGATGTAAACTGCACAAGTGCAAGTTTAGTGACCCTAATGAAATGTGTACCTAGTTTCGTCGATTCGGAGTCTAATCGGACACCGTTTTCAAGAAAAGCAAAAAACTAAAAATGAAAATGGTTAGCAAATACAATAAAACAGTAAAAAGCTCTTGCAGATTGTCAGGCTTTAAACTGACTTTGACAAGATGACAATTAATTGACTAAACTAAGCTATGATGAAGCTATTGTTTAAACCCCAGGGTCACCTGTTGAAATTTTAAATATATGAAATAATGTAATAGAAAATATACCGCACGTAAACTACACATATAAAATTATTACCAAGGCCTGGGAGGTGGAAATAAATAAATTAGACTTGTTAAACATCGAACCAATGGTGATCTATGTGTCGAATGAATCCGACGAAGAACTATAATTTTCAGAAAGCGAAAATATTGATCAAAAAGATATTTAGATTTTAAACTTTTCAAATCACATTGTCATTTTATTTAATTTAACCAAACCGTTATTAAATATTACTATTGCTTTTTACAAATGAATATCTTGTTCCAGTTAGTTTACTTTGTATTTATAACACCATTTTATCGGTATTTTTTACACGCATTTTTGTTTTGGATAGAATCACATTTTATATCTAAATATCTTTAAAAATATAGAATTTCGATCGTAATTCTAGCTAGGCGCCTGGAAATCTTTCTGTTTGGATGTTCTAGTTTGTATAATGTGCTTTGTGGAGCTTTAAAGTAATCCTTTAAAATTGACTGTATTTAAGAAAGGTACTTCCATTTACTAGGTGGGAAACAAACAAAAAATATTTTTTACAAATTTGTCTGCATAGGCATTAACGATATTAATTTAGAGAACGCTTATTTTCTAAAGAAGGAACTATCTTTGAATCATGAAAAAGATTATTGTCAGAAAATCGAGACTAGCGAATAATTCTCCATGACAACCTGCCAATTCTTAATTTTAAATATTAATTATTCTCTAATGTAGTGTTTCTTGTACAGATATTCATTTAGGTAAGAATTATTAAAAATACTTATTTTCTTCAAACATCAGTAAATCCGTCATTACTCGACTGTGTAGGCGGCCGTGAAGTTTCGTTTTTCCTCCGCCGGAGCTTTACTTTTCACTTTTCCGCCGGCGGAGGTAAAAGTGTTGTCATAGCAACATAGATACAAACAAACAACAAAATAAGCGCCAACAACTCGAGATTTATTAAACTAAAATTTGACTTTATCACTCAATTTGTGCACTGCATTTCTAAAAATCACTAATTTAGGAACAAATTGGTTATTATTTAATCGAACTTTCTCAATAACTGCTTATCAATATGGAATTAAAACGCAATCGGAGACGCAATTTAAAAAAAATAATTACTGTTGACAGTGTCCCCTGACAGCTTTATGTTACATTACTATAGCAACAACCTGTGCCTATTCACCGACAACGACACCGATCTAAGCCGCCTTGCGAACCCACTTATCTTTAATAATAATAATTATTATTAC
Organism: Pissodes strobi; assembly: GCA_016904865.1. Classification (NCBI taxonomy): domain Eukaryota; kingdom Metazoa; phylum Arthropoda; class Insecta; order Coleoptera; family Curculionidae; genus Pissodes; species Pissodes strobi. The sequence goes on from MU182036.1 coordinate 198,858, forward strand.
TATTATAAAAAGAGATGTTTTTGCATTAATTTGTAGACATTTGAAGAAAAAACAGCATATTTTATTTGGAGGAAAAGTTACTTTTCATGGCTTGCTCTCTATTACGAGCGCGCCATGAAAAGTATCACTTTTCCTCCATATAAAATAATATACTATTGTGATGAAAAGCAAGCCCGACGAACTTGCAATACCGTTTTCTAGGAATTGGGATGGAGAAAAAGTGAAAGAACCAAATATTGCGTTAGTTATCTTCAAGAAAATGACAAATTTGCAAGTAAAAGTTGGGTTACAGCCGAATTTCCAACAAAATACGCGATAAACGGGAAGCTTCTTTCCCAATGGCTTGTCGCGAATAGAAAAATAGAGATTCTAGCTTTAAGTAAATTCTCGAAAATTATTATAAATTACCATTGTAATTAGCAAAACATTTTTCGAAGAGCACCAGTAAAAAAACTTTTACTGAAATGAAAACTTGGAACACTGATCGAAACAATGATTCTTGTGGAACTCATATTATTCAAAATTTAAGCCAATACAGGAAGTTATGGAAGAAATATCATATATTTACTGTGGCTTCAGCAAAATCAGTCTTTTCAGTATGTCCCATACCAATAGCAAAATTATTCCATCCACAAAAAAAAGCGTGTGCACTATGTGCGCATATCAGAAGTGAAACTTCTTAAACTTAAACGCCCTAGCCCCGGATTTGGTCAAAAAGTAGTTTTTTTTTTAAATACACCACCCAATTAACAAAAAGGGCCTAAATGAAAAAAAAACTATTCTTCATAAAAGTTTCGCTTATGTCTTGACAAGGTAATAGAGCAAACCCCATATTTTTATCTTGTAAACTAACAAAGAAATCACAGTAATTAAACGCCCTAGCATATCTTAACGGATTTGGTTAAAAAATAGTTTTTTTAAATTTAACACTCAATTAACAAAAAGGGAAAGCCTAAATGAAAAAAAAACTATTATTCATAAAAGTTTCGCTTATGTCTTGACAAGGTAATAGAGCAAACCCCATATTTTTATCTTGTAAACCAACAAAGAAATCACAGTAATTAAACGCCCTAGCATATCTTAACAGATTTGGTTAAAAAATTGTTTTTTTAAATATAACACTCAATTAACAAAAAGGGAAGGCCTAAATGAAAAAAAAACTATTCTTCATAAAAGTTTCGCTTATGTCTTGACAAGGTAATACAGCAAATTCCATATTTTTATCTTGTAAACTAACAAGGATATCACAATAACAATATTCTCCTATTTTTCTTCCGCCAGGTGTGTCGCTCATCGTGTAGCGTTCGAAAGTATTTTTTTTTTAATATTGCACTCAATTAACAAAAAGGGAAGGCCTAAATGAAAAAAAACTATTCTTCATAAAAGTTTCGCTTATGTCTTGACAAGGTAATAGAGCAAATCCCATATTTTTATCTTGTAAATTAACAAGGATCACAATAACAATATTCTTATATTTTTCTCCCGCCAGGTCGTGTCGCTCATCGTGTAGCGTTCGCGACCTTCAAATTTTACTCCCGGCGCGCGTTTAGAAGGTTCACTTCAAAAATTTACAAAAACGAATGTTTGAAATTGTTTAATTTTTGAAGACATACGCTTAAAAATTACTGTGAAATGAGTGTTTTATCTCAATCTTGCATAGCCGAACAAGGTATCTCTTAATTTGTCGTAAAAAATCATTTATCTATTATATATTAAACTGAAACAGAAATAACAACTTAAATAACAATAGCAATATATCATTAACCGGTCAAGGATATCACCTACCAAAAAAGAAAATGTGTGCAAAAATGTTTTGTAAATATGATCTATAATGGGTTAACTTTTTGGCGTGGTAGGAAATAAGAACGTCAAAAAAGATGTGTAAAGCAATTTTCAATAGCTTGAATATGACATTATTTCCATAACATTCTGCATAAATATAAACACCCAATTTACAATCCTAAAATAGCATTTGCGAATTTCAATAAACATAGTTGCAAACCCCTTAAACAAATGACAGTATATACCAAAAGTAATTCTACAAAAATAAATAAAATATATTCAAACAATAAAGCAAAATACTAAATAGCGAACTAACAAACACAACAAAAAAACCTCGGGTTTTCCTAATTTAAAACACGTGAAAAACGACGTAAACCGACGAAATATAAATATCGGTGTAATTTCAGCGATATTCTGAACGAAACTGACGCGACTAGTCAGATATTTTGGTCGGTGTGTGAACTTATGTATCATACAAGCGCGTACACAATTTCACTCTTCTGGCTGAAATTAGACGTGTGTTTTCATTTTTAATAAATGTCAGACGGCTTGGAAAATTCATTGTCTTTGCTATTCGATGCAAGTGGGAATTGCAAAATTTGTAAATGGGCCCAAATGTTCTATATGAATAAATTACAAGGGGAATCGAATAAGTTTTAATACGACTAATCTTTCCAACTTCAGAAAGATGATAAACTCCTGAATCGTACAGAGTATTCCTTATATTTACCAACACATACATTTTTATTTAAAGAGTTAGAAACACGTTTAAATTAGGAAAGTTGCACGATTTCTCTCAAAGTGTCAGAATTTAATATCAGGAAAAAAAATCCTAGCCTAGCTTTTTTACATATTCGGACTTTAAATAAAATTTTGTATTTCATGTATCAACTGTTTCCGAGTTATTGACGATTGAAATTCGCACTTTTAATATATTTTCTACACCGTTCGTAGATGAGTGAGTGCAAGTCAATACTAGGTTTCTATGGAAACATCGTAAGTGACAGTTAAGTAAAGATGTTTTTCCCCGATTGACAGCAAATATTAATTTTTCAGACACATCTCAATCAGCAAATTATTACTTTTCCTGCCTTGGCAGCAAAGTAAGTACTTTCCTGCCTAGGCAGCAAAATGATTAGTCTCCATGGGAATAAAACGTTTGACATAATTTGTCAAACTATAATTATTATGGACATATACATTTCCATAGCAACCAACCGCTCCAACAATTGCGATTTCTATCAAATTTTGTTTTAATTTATCACTACAGGAAAAATAAACAGATTGTGGGAATTGCAATAATTTGCAAATATACAATATACATATTATATTGTTATAAACACTCGGAGAAAAAATTATATGTTCAGCTCGGCAGCAAAGTAGATTGACTGCCTTAGCTGAATTCCTATCAGTCGCGGCAGTCAATCTACTACTTTGCTGCCTAGTACAGTACGAGCCACGAGACGACTACGTATTGTTTGGCGTGTAGCGATCTATAGATAGCAGTAGGACTCGCCAGCGTCTCGTTTGGTCGCTCGTGGCTTTTGGCGCGCCTTGCGGCGCGTCTCGCCAAGTATGTACGCACCTTTAGAGAGTTCTACCTAGATTTTCCTTCGCTCAATGTCTGCTTTGGCACTGACGACCCGTCGGTCGATCTTTTACGAAGGGATCACGCAAGTAATGGCCTCAGGAATGGAAGCATACATCCCAAATTCCGTTACCGTCAAGGGAAAGCTTTGTCCTGGCATGACCACGTTACTAACATCGCAGTCAGCCTCGCAGAAGCTTGGTGCTGTATTTCGCAACAAAAAAACTATATACACCGCAGCACGCGGTGCTCTACAAAGCGCAAATGAGACCGTACTTAAAGTATTTCTCACACATCTAGGGTGGCGCACCTAAGAACATCCTAAAGCTTGTGGATTCAGAAGAGAGCTGTGCGTCTCGTCGGCAACCCGGAGTTGACCGGGGAACTGGATAGTCTGGAACACCGCAAACATGTGACCGAGATTTCCCCGTTTTATTGATATTTTCATGGCAGATGGTCCCAGGATTTGACCCAGGATCCCGCCCCCAGCAGCGCCTGTCAGACAGTCACGACAGACGGGTAGGGCGCACCCGTCTGTCGTAAAACTGTAAACACCTAGAACGTCGCTTTACAAGGACTGGTTGACGCACGGCATCACTTTGGAACTCACTCCCAGGACGTGTGTTTCCTTCTAATTACAACCTACAACTGTTTAAGAACCGCGTCAATCAACATCTTTGCACACGCACCGCTCGTCGAGTGCCATAGTGTCACACACTAAAGGGAGATGCTTTAGTGTGTGACACCGCCATATTATAAATTAAAAAAAAAACAGTTTCCCACTGGAGCAATTGAGAACTTTTTAAATTAACAGATTAAGATCTCCAACCGATCTATTCGACAACAAGACAGAGCCCCTGGACATAACACGATAAATAATTTTTAAATGAAACTGAATCGGGAAAAAAGGTTCCATTCGACAGTCCAAACCCAAACAAATAGCCCTGATCTCACATTGCTGGACAGGTCTTTCTCGGGATGGCTCAAAGATCAAATGCATAACGAATACATATTTAATCATTTAGAAGATTTGTTAGCAAGTTTATTCAAACGCACCAGAAGCAGCCTTTACGGGAGGTCAGCCGTCCACGATTTAAAAACATGCGATCCCTATTGTATCGAACAAAACGGAGGTCACTTTGGGAGGTCACTTTAAACTTGAACATCTGTTAAAGTGAATATTCAACTTACGTTTACAATTCACTCGTTTGTTTTAGTTTAATATAAACCATGTCGTAAATATATTAAATTTTTCTGACTGACTGTAGCCCATAATAAATGAAAATAAATTTTATTCACAAAAATAGCTTCCGTGTTATATTAAATTTTAATGTCGACTGCAAAACTATTCAAATATGAAGAAATTAATCCCAACGAATCATTTTTCAAAACTCTACTCTCTCAAATCATGACCGTGCCTTATGATCGTCAATTGAAGTTGTGTTTTTGTCACTTTGACATTCCTTAAAATCCAGCATCCTCAGAGCAAGAAGATTTAATCATAAGAAAATAAACTAATGCCCCTTATGGGAACAATTGTATTTAACAACCGTCGTTTTGACATGTGTGAGTAATAAACATTGCATTTTGTAAATAAATCCCTCGCGGTGGGTATGGCGTTCATAAAATTTGTGCAGAGTTCCTAAATTTAATATATATTTCTCAAAATCGGCCAGTAACTTATCAAAAGCAATTAAATAAATTTAAGCAACAATTGCAGTTTTAAATTCCAATTAATCATTGTAGACAGATGAGATCAACATTTAGTCTAATTTTATAAATCCTAATTCTAAATTGGAATTACACAAATAAGACATACAGAAATAGATTCGTCCAGCACCCACAAATTACAGCTTGTTGATTGCTCTTGCAGACTAAAATTAATTCGAAATTAACTGCTACCAGAAGCATAATAAGTGTTTTGGGATGTATAAATATCTTCAAAAGAAAAGCTAATCAGTGTAGTACATAACCTGGATGAAAAACCATTTAAGCTCAAACTTGCCGCTTTACCACTTAAGAAAATGCGAACAACTGCTTTGGCAAGATTCTAATTGCATCAATTAATCTTTGATTATTTAAACTGAAAAGGCTTAATCACTTTAATATAAAACATCATTTTGAACAAGTGTAATACTATTATACTTACGAAAAATAACCAAATTTTACAAATATTGTTGACTAATTTATATATGCCCTAAACTTGTTTATCTCTCACAGAGGGTAATGTCTATGTTGCCATCTCGACAAAACAAAAAGTTAGGTTATTAAATATAACAGGAAAGTGTAATTAATAACGTCACTAAAACCAATCAGCCAATAAAAAGCATAAATGACATAAATTTCCTTCGCGCATCAATAATTAAGCGGTCTTTTCGAAATTCCGATATTGGCTTCAGCCAGTATCTTTTCATCACAATTAAATAAAGAACTTGATAAGTTGTACATTGTCATATTCTGCGATGTTGAGCCACAGTTCTTTCTAATGAACTAAAATGCACACCCCTCCTAGAATTTCGAAAGGTATCATGGTATCAGTAATGATGAACTAATCGAATTACGATTATTATATAAAAGTATTGTATTATGCAGTAAAACCTTGCAAAATGACTGTTTCAAGTTATTTTTGCAGTGCAAAACAATACAGTATTCGATTTACCAAACCTTGTTTCGATTTAATACAGTCGAAAACCTTAGTCCAATCAATGCAAGCCACCTACATATTTCATTTTATTATGTCGATAGTATTTTACTTGAATAAGAGAAAAATAGGTCCTATATTTCGTAAAATATTCGTTGAACTTCCAAAATGTTGAAGCTAAAACATTAAAATAACAAGGGTTGCGCCAGTAGCTAAAGAGGAGCCATTCACTACCCTCCAGCATTCTCGCCAGTCGGAGTATGTACTGGATAGCCACGAACCATTTTATGCAACAAGAAATTTGATCGGAAAATTTAACATTAAACGTGTAAGTGAGAAATTTGTTAGTTCAGAAACGAAACAATATATCAGACAGGTTATGCACACTGAGAAAATTGGAGAATAGCTAACGCACGGAACATTTTAAGCAAAAAATTTAAAAAATATGAAAAATTGTTTAAAATAATTAATTTTACATGTACTCAGCTCTAAAGGTATTTTTTTTTTACTGCTAGAACTTCAAAAGTATTTAAGACTTTTACTAAACAGTCATAACACAATATAGAATAACTAGAAAACTTTGTGAGGTCAACGATATATTAAATATTTTAAATTACAGGAAAACATTACTTCCTTGGTTAAAATATCCACCAAGCCTAATTTCTGCTTTCATCAATAGAATGCTTACTGAAATTATTCAGATGCCAAATAATTTCAATAGGTATGATCAAAGGCTATCTTCCACATTAAAAAATAGTTTCTTAGAAATGTAAGTTGACACTAAACCTTATTACACCTTATATACAATTATTATATCTTGATGCTGCTGCAAATTATAAGAGAAAAGTTAGGTTGGCAATAGGAAAACACTGCCCTAGACAAAAATTGCATATTGTTAGATCTATACTGCAATGGTCACATTATTATAAGTAAATGTCATATTGAGAAAAAGCAGTATCTTCAATACTTCATATATAGAACGGGTCAGAAAAGTATTCAAGGGAGTAGATATTTTCTTTAGAAGAAACGAAAGCAATGCCGTAATATGTTTCATTTTCAATGTGAATATTAGTAATAATATTATTATTACTTCACCTTATTTGAGACGGTTTCCCTTGTTGGCTGGTTTAGGTATTTCAATTTGCAACAGTTTAGCATTACGTAGTGTGGATATAGTTGATAAGCAAGTTATGTTTATTGTAGTTATTTAATTTAATATACCAGATGAAAACCAATTGTAAAATGGTGTAGCCATCGAAAAGGAATAAACAAACAAATAAATAATTCGCTTATTGCAAGCAAAAGCTGGAAAGGCAATTAATTAATTTCAAAATGAATCAGTATATTAATAAATTCTGAATGTAATGTTACAAATATATTTAGTGACACCCATTCGTAATCATGTCCCCATTACAAAATTAAATGTTCTAGGCGTAACCAAGAATGCACTCAACCACCTACGACACTGGTGTAATGATTCTACGTAAATTTGGCAACGGGCCAATTTTTTTCACACGCGTCACACGCGTAGGTTGAGCAGTTCATTTTCCTAAAAAGTCTAAATGTGTTTTTTGGCATCGTGACATTGGAAGTACGTCAAATTTATGTACTATGAGATAATTGAACAGTTATTATCGTATGCACATATATCCAATGTTTCAATTCTCGATTTTTAAGTTAGATATAGAATCTGGCATATTAAAATAAGTAATAATAAGCATATCTGGGATAGAGGAACCAGGCGTCAGGGGGTTAAATGTAAAAACAATCGATTGGATATTATATTGTTCTGTCACTGTTAGAAATCGATGTGATCATACCGATAGAGCACGTTTTTAAAATCACCTATTTATCAGACTCTTATCAAATCGTTTCTGAGATCATCGGAAATCTATCGAATACTTTTTGTCGTGTTCCCAAAAAAACTTCTCCAATGGAATTATGTAGTTTTATTTGATAATGGTTACAACTTCTTGGTATTGGCATTAAACGTCGTGTCACTTATATAACGGGTGTCTGGTCCTAACTGTGATTAGAATCTGTTTTCTTAAAGTGATTAATAGGTAGATATACAGTGTGTGTCCAAGATAAAAGGGGGATTAGTATTGGAATCTTGGAAACGGTAAACTTTTATATTAAACTGTTTTCTAAACTCTGAAGTAAAATAGTTAAAGGGGGTAATATTTATAAAGGATCATCCTACACTTCTGGTCAGATACTGAATATAGTATAGAGCAGTACAGGCCGTCCAAGAGTTTATTGTTTTTATGGCTGAGGTGGATAACTTCACTCGAACACCTTATAGTTTGTATATATTAGCGTAGAACCTGTGTAGAATGATAGATAAACCCAGTCTAGAGGGTTTTATTACCGAACGTTGTGCTTATCGAGAATCTGGATTTTGAATCGCAGGAAAAGTACTCTGTGCAATTAAGACTGAAAGCTGATCAAAATGAAACACAAGAACATTACGCTAATGTTATCCATGAGTTTATTCAATCATTTTCTAATTTTACGAAAACAAACTGGATAGTTCAAAAGTCATATCCCTCGTTAAAGCGTCTTTTGTTCCGAAAAACGTATAAACGTATACTTGTCAACATTCATCGTTCAATAAAAAAAGTTTCAAGTACAAAACGCCTCGTGGACAAAAGTGTAATGCTAAAATAGACTTTGTAATAAAGAAAGTTAACAAGGACACTACTCGAAACGACAAGCTGTTGCCGGGGGAGATATAACGTGTTAGTGACCATAGTCTTTCAACACTCTCATCGCGTTTATGTTGCAGAAGGATCAATCTTATTGAAATGTAGCCAGGAAACCGAAGAAACCTTTAAGACTTTAATAATGACACCTTGCGCAGCAAAAAATTCCAATGAATTGAGCATATTGGACTCTTTTGAAAATAACGCCGTGAATAGAACAGAAATCCCATCGAATTCTTAAATAGATCCCCCCGAAAATCACGTATACTGTATGTACAATAAATGGCGTTCTGAAAAGTATGGTGATCGTATAGAATGCAATCTTCCAGAAATAATAGAAAGGACAATTAAAAGTTTAAAAAGCAAAGGCTTTTCGATACTGCTGAATCAAAACCCCAGGGTTATCGTCATAGTTGCTCCGATAACGAAACGGGTCTGTCTATGTAGTGCATATGAGAATATGATATTTGTAGACACATCATCGTGTGATCGAACCAGGTTTGCGATTACTTTAGTTTTTACATCTCAAAAAATTGGCGGTCTTCCAATGGCTTGTCCTATACATGCTGAGCAAAATGAGTTCATCTACACGCTGTTTTTTGCCGCTATTAAAGAAGCTATAGAAAGTAACGAAGTGGGTAAAAAAATTGAGCCGGATGTTGTCATGACGGATAGTTCTACTGCAGAACGAAATGCTTTGAGAACAATTTTTCCAAATGCTCGATTACTGTTATGCGCATTCCATGCGCCAAGCCTTTTGGCGTTGGCTTTGCGTTGCAGATAAAAACGTTGACATTATGAAAAGACAGTCAATTATGATTCGATTTCGTAATATTCATTTTGTAAGTGATCCAAAAGAAGATTAACAGAATTAACAGATTAACGAATTAACAGGTGACGAGTATGTTCAGAGAATACCGGCTCTGATAAATCATTTGAGTAATTTATGGAAACGGCGCGGCGGCATGTTGTAGGTCGATTTTACTTACTCGAGGAAACAATACAAAGAACATAACGGAAGCATCTATATACGCATTCTCAAAGACTTGGTACTCCATCGATGTAAAGCGTTTAATGTGTGCTCATTGATAGATTTCATCACGTCCATTTTTGAAAATTATTTTCAACGACGTATTATCTCTTACGGAAATACGCGAAAGGCCAAAGATTCCAAATACGCAATGTTCCTGAAAAGTACTCAAAATATTAAAACTGTTTCTAAAATCAACGATTTTGAGTAGGTACACTGTTGAATCAGCGGCGAGTCCAAATACTTTTTATACGGTCACTGGTCAGAGCCGATGTAGCCATTTGCGACTGTGAGAGTGGAAAATTTTGTAAGCACCTATGTGTCATTGAACAAAACTTTGGGATAATATTTCCCAATTATTCTCCTCCAGGCTAGAATGTTACTAGCAAAAATTGCAACGGGGTATGATATAAATAAAGCTTTTTCCATGAATATGAAATTGGATGAAATACAGGACAATGATTTGGACATGCCACAGTGCTCTTTCACATAAGTGCCACCGCAAAAGCAAATACTGGATGATACCAATCCTTCGTCGTGCTCGCAGAAAATTGTTGAATTTCCTGACCAATATAAAAATGTAATAATTGCAGTTAACGACTGAAGTACAACGCTTCATACAGTTGTTTGAAATGAACCACACTTTTCACAATCTAAGAGCGCTTACAAAATTCACAAATATGACTAAAAAAAATAAATACATCAGAACAAGGACAAAATTACATTTTACAACAGATAAAAACAGGGAAAAAACGGAAGCATAACCTAGGATAGAATATTAAAATGAAAGTCCCTAATGCACGCTAAATTGAAATTATTTTTTATTCGGGTTACAATTTTTTTGTGTTGTTTTAGTTGTTTTTATTTTATTACAAAAATTTCCTTTTTAATAAACGCTTCTTTATCTTTGTCCTCTGTCCTCTTGTAAAATTTGTTTTAATCCTAATCATCTAATACCTATAATAAAACCCAACGTTCTTCCGTCTACCTCCCTATTTATGAATGAACGTAATTTAAAACTCTGGAGCCGCAAGCGTATTAGAGCAACCTGGAATTTTACATGAAATTACAGAAAAATGTTGGAATGGGGTATATTTTGAAAAACCTGAACGGGGCATTATATATTTTCATTGTATACCCAAACTCAACACGAAGGGGCGTTGAGTTAAGGTATATATTCCAAATATGCTGAGCCGTGTTATCATGGTCATTAATTGCATTAAAAATTATGTGAATTTCTTGCTTCATTAATATTTGCAATTGTAAATTTGATTGCGAAATATTTGTAATTGCTTCTGTATGGTATTTTGCGTCGTCAGTCTCGTCAGCGTCAGGGATGCCAAACAACCATTTAAATGCATACGATACACCCTCGATTACACCTCGTCTGTAACGTAAATTAGTTCCTTTTAAAACTTCGATGTATGCGCGGTTATGTGGCATAAAGAGTAATATTTTTCATTTAAATTATTTATATTATTTTGTAATAATTCAGACCCTCGAATTATTACAAAATAATTTAATAAAAATATTACAAGAAAATACAAAGTTTTTTGATTATTTCGTCCCGATTATTACCTTTATTATTAAGATTCGTATTCGCGAAAGGATTTTGCACAAAGGTAAAGAAAGTTGATAGATTTTAATGGCTAGCTTTGACTTTTCTTCGAATATACTTATGTTTGAGTATGAAAGAACAGTAAAGTTATCCTGCGAGATACGAGCTGAACCTAATGATTGGCAGAATATGCCAGAATTTAAATTTATTTCGTTACTTGATATGGTTCAGAGATTTAAGGGAGGGAAGTACAAGAATCACTGTTATCATCTGAAATAAGAAGTTTCAGTAAGATGATGATAAGTGGCGGTTTTATTATTATTCAAAAGTAATTTGACAGTGTGATTAGCATAAACTTTTAGTATTTTATAAGATTCTTTATAATAATTATTAGATTGCAAGTTTTTGCTTAGTCCTAATTTTGGATTTTTATTGAATAGATTGCTATGCGAAATCTCCTTGTTTGAAAGTATAATCCTTTATATTCTTATCGTAAAAAACTTTTGAATTAATAAGATTTTGACGGGCTAGTTCAAAACTCTTATTAATTTTTTATTTTAGATTAAAGTAATAGTCATCGTAGGTGTATTTGAATTCAGGTTTTGATATTAAACTATTGGGAATATAATCCTTGCGTCTAAAGATCCATTCAGATGGTGTAAAGTTAGTTGATTTGTGAAAATGTGTATTATAAGTAAACATTGCCAGTCTGTTTTTTTTGCGAATTTATACAGTGTTTCAAACAATTCTTGAGCGTAGAATGTAATCTTTCTAAAGCTCCGTTTGTTTGCGAGTGATAAGGGCTAGATAGAATATACCTAATTTTGGGCAGTCTATTTAAATATTTGATTAAAAGAGATGTAAAGTCAGATCCTTGATCTGTTAAGATTGTTGCTGGAATTCCAAATTGATCCATAAAAGCGGATGAGAATATTTAGTAAGATCATCTTGCATTGTTAGTATAAATATATTACCTTTTTAGTGACCTGTAGGTGTGGAAAAAGCGGTCTTAGAAATGTCCTTGTCGCTCATTTCAATTTGGTGGAAACCAGAAGCAAGATCTAAAGTAGTAAAATACTTAGAATGTCCTAGTTGATCTAAGATCTCATCGATATTTGGAATGGGAAATATTCTATCTACAGTGGAACTATTGAGTCGGCAATAATCGACGACGCTCCTCCATTTTCGCTAGCCTGAAGCGTCATTTTTCTTGGGAACGATCCATCCAGAGATTCGCGAATGATATATTGACTTAACATTTTGGAAATTTGAAGATCCAATTCTTTTTTATGAATTTCTGGAAATCGATAGATTTTTGATCTAACAGGAGTTGGATCTATTAAATAAATTTCATGTCTCAGTAAATTTCTGTTAGTTAATTGGTCATTAGGCAAATAAAATATATCACTGTACTCATTACAGGTATTTAAGACGGAAAATTTTTCTTCGTAATTTAAAGGATCTAAACTCAAATTTTCATGTAAGATTTTTAATCTACCATATAATTAATATTACAGCAAGTCTGTGGACTTATAAACGTAAAGACTTATTATTGAATGGTTCTGAAGTGACACTAATCGAGTTAATTTTTATTCTTTTTAGAGAGTATATAGTTTGTAGTCAAAGGTTTTCCATCATTAACAGTTAATAGTGCTTTAAGGAGATAAACGCCTTGTGTAATTAAAATTTCTGGACAAACGCCTTCCATCATATCTTTATTATTCACAAGAATGTCGATAATGGTCTCTGAAAGAGGTTCGATATAAACCGATTGAGATAGGTTAGGATTATAATTTGAATATAGTTTAATAATAATTGGAGATGATAACGTATTAATTTATTTCTAATGTATTTAAGTTTAATAGGACACCTTGAGGATATAAAGAGTCATTGCCTAGAATTCCATCATACGGAATATTTGTATTAACTGATACAATATGAAATTTTATATTATATTTTGGGCATTAAATTTTAAATTGAATATACAACTACCTGTTGTTTGGAGCATTTTCTCCGATTGATTGATAATGAAACTTAGATCAAGAAGTACACTTCCATATTTAATTAAAAATATTGTTGCATCGGTGTCTACTAGGAATCTAAATTTTTTATCGATAAATGGTTTTATCCTGACCATTAAGAAAGATATCATAACATGAATGCTTGTCTCTTATACTTTTTAATGCATACAAAAAATAATCTGAGTAAACATTATTAAAATTGCCGATTTTGATTTTAAGCCCAGTCCCATGACACGGCATTGTTTAGGGACTCTTGAGAGTTTAAAGCTTCATTACAATTATTTTGATTTGAATTGCCCGAATAATTTTCGGCGGCGATAAGAGAAATATTTTTTTGATTGGAATTATTGACTGGAGCATGTTGCCTCCCATTATTTTTTATTCTCTTGAAGCATTCCTTAATTAGGTGTCCCTGTTTGCGGCAATAATTACAGAATTTTGAGTATGCTCCATGATTATAATTTGTATTATTGTTATTATTATTATTAGAATTTAGTGATTTACTAAAAGGAACTTGCGCTGCCTGCAATATCTCGTATTGTATTGTAAGATTTGCTCTTGCAATTATGGCAAAATTTTGTCTGATGAGAAACAGGTTTGTGTGTTTTTATTATTTCCATTGCCCTTTCTTCTTCTTGGGCAGAGTTTAAAGCTTCAGATAGTGTGTCAGGTTATTTTCTTCTTAAAATATCGGGTAGTCTGTGCAATATGAACCTTCGAACAGACATTTCTTCGATTATTTTAACTCGACCAACCCTTTCGGTAGGATCACGATATACTAACGAATTTAGAATTCTAGTTTTTAATCTATCTATTCGAGTATAAAAAGTTAAAACGGATTCCCCATGATTTTCTTTAATTGTATTTAATTCTTCTAATAATTGTGCGGGATGTTTTGTTTTTATCAGAGTAGAGTTGGATTAAAAGCGTTTTTAATTCGTTCCATTCGGTTATGGTTTTATCCCGCAATTGGGCTCGCGCACTATCCGTTATTTTCGATATGGTTAATGCTAATAAAATTTCTTTTTGATTGGTAGATGCGAACTTAAATGAGCTATCGCAATTTGATATAAATTCGTAAAGATCCGACCTATTTCCATCAAACGTTTTATGAATTAGAGAGTAGAGAACTGTTCTATTAATTTCGGCAGATGTAGTTTGAGAATCTGCTGACATT
>MU182036.1:228359-249799 GCA_016904865.1 Pissodes strobi
TGGTTCTTGCATATGGCGACCCAGATTACCAGTGGCGTCTCCTAAAACGATTGCGCAACAAAAAAATAAATATTGCCTATACTATGTATTTATATAGTTTTGTTGTATATTACTTACTGGTACAGTGATCTCAAAATAGTATATTAACTAGTAAGAAAAGCAAAACATTCCTGGACGATTGTGGTAATTGCTGGACGAGGCATTTCCTACGTGTTGCACATACTATTTTTATCCGATCGGAATTAATTAGAATACGAACTTATAAAAATAGAGCCAAATATTACTATAAATAAAACCGGTGTTTTAAATTTAAACTCAACATAATATCAAGTTTTGAATCGAGCGAGTAACTACGGAAACTACAACTAAATGTTACTTTTGATAAACGTGAGATCTGACAAACAAGGCGTTTGAATAATGTTATATTCCCGTCCTAGGACGGAAATGTTATATTCCCGTCCTAGGACGGTAATGTTATATTCCCTTACAGTTATTGCCTATTCTCGTACAGTTATTGCATGATGCGTAGCAACGAATACAATATACTGGAATGATGACTTTTGCAGTGAGAAAACACATCGGAAAGGTGTAGTTTTTCGACCGATCGGATAAAAAAGTTATAAATTATAAATATTGCCAATATGTATATAACAATACGTGCGTTTTTTGCGGATTATATAAATGTTTTAACTTCATGCTAGATACTTTAGGTATATTCGAAATATAAAAATTAAATTCCTTAGGATAAATTTCAGATGTGTAAACTTCCTTTTATTAGCTAAATATCTATGTAAAGAAATCTTGGGAAAATACCAAGAAAAAGTGGTGTGTGAAATATACTCTTAAACATTAATTTTTTGGAAAAATTTACCTTTTTTTCTAGGTTAATAGGTAAAGTGAAGTTTTAAATAAATAACATCACCAAATGACAATTATTCTAAATTACATGAATGGTTACATATTGTATTACATGAATGGTTACGAGGTATGTAAAAAACCGCACTTTTCCGAAAAAGAAACGCAACTGTTTTTTTTTTCGATAATTTTTGTATCTAAATGTAAATGTAAACATATAAGTTAAGGCACCTGAAATTTACATACAGAAGTTTAATTTTCATATTTGAAATGGAAAAGTATCAAACATAACGTTAAAAATGTTATCTATTAAATCCTATGGCTTGCCTTAAAAAAACACTAAAATATCTATTAAATTAGTCGGCCTTAAGATATTTTGTAAAATTGTCTGTAAATTGCTGTCAATTACAAAATATTTTTTTTTGGGCTTTTTCTTCCCAGTAATGCTTTTTTAGTACTTAAACAAAGACTGAGTAAATAAAATGAAAACGAATTTTTGCAACTTTGGTGTTGGATTCGTTTTAAATAAGGCATGACAGTATAGTATATTATATGACTCATTCTGACGTTTTGTTTTGGTGCTTCCAACGTTTTGATGGTATTTCTTGTGTTTAAAGCTATTTTTTGCGATTTAC
This sequence comes from Pissodes strobi, assembly GCA_016904865.1. NCBI lineage: Eukaryota > Metazoa > Arthropoda > Insecta > Coleoptera > Curculionidae > Pissodes > Pissodes strobi. The sequence goes on from MU182036.1 coordinate 229,850, forward strand.
TATGATTTAGAACATTATTTATTTGTTTAGTAATATTATTGTAGATATTGCGTTAATTCATATAGTGTTTAATTAGATTTTTAGTGGTAAAGTTGTGCAGCTTGTGGCCCTTCTCAAACTCCAACAAATTCAGAACTTGGAATAACATTTCATCGGTAAGTAGGTACTTTACCCCTTATTTTTCTGGTTTTTACCATTTAATAAATCAAAATAATTATAAATTGTCTAATTGTTAACAAATAGGTGACAGATCTAATTATGGGCGTACCCGTAAAAAATATAGCATTAAAAATCAATTGCAAGAACATTGGACAGTGCTAAAATTAATAAATACTTTTCTTTTATAATTGACATGTTAAAGTTTATTCTGCCAATAAAATGCTAAAATTAGCTATTTGAATATATTTGGGCATTTGAAATGGAAAAATAAGCAAAATATGGTTAGATAATAGCGGGATAGTTTTGAAGTGTGCTTCTTATTAAAAAAAAAATGTAGTTAATTATTTAGAAAACGGATTTTCGCTATTATAGATTTTTGAAAAATTCCTTTTTAGAGTGTTTATATAGGTGAAATGTAACAATAATCCGCCACGGCAGCTTAATAAAATGTTTTCTATAATTTGTTCTTAACAAATATTGGCAGCAGCGCAGTGTTATCGTTCTAATATTTCACTTCACGCATGGTTCTCCGCTCGCTTCGCTCGCTCCGGGGGCGCCAAACCAACCAAACACAAACTTTAAGGTATACCCAAATTCAAGAATAAACAACTTTGGAAAAATATATGAATTAGCACGCGAAGGCTCAAAATTGGTGTACCTAGACACGTGCTAATTCATATATTTTTCTAGTTGAGCGAGCGGAGGGCCATGCGTGAAATGAAATATTAGAACGATAACACTACGCTGCTATCAATATTTGTTACTAACAAATTATGGAAACAATTTTACTAAGCTGCCGTGCCGGATTATTGTTACATTTCACCTATATAAACACGCTAAAAAGAAATTTTTCAAAAATCTCTTATAATAGCGAAAACCCGTTTTCTAATCATTACCTACCTAATTTTATTAAGAAGAAGCACCCTTCAAAACTAACGCATTATTATCTAACCATATTTTTGCATTTCAAATGCCCAAATATATTCAAATAACTAATTTTTGCATTTTATTGGCAGTATAAACTTTAACATGTCAAGTATAAACGAAAAGTACTACTTTTAGCACTGTTCAATATTCTTTCAAAAATTGATTTTTAATGCTATATTTTTTTACGGGTACGCCCATGATTAGATCAGTCACCTATTTGTTGACAATTAGACAATTTATAATTTTGCTTTATTAAATGGTAAAAAAAAAACAGAAAAATAAGGGGTAAAATACCTACTTACCGATGAAATGTTATTCCAAGTTCTGAATTTGTTTGAGTTTTAGAAAGATCACAAGCTGCACAACTAACCATGTTTACTTTGCTTCTTTAGTCCAAAATACACACTTTTACCACTACATATCTAATTAAACATTATATGAACTAACGCAACATCTACAATAATAATATTACTAAACAAATAAACAATGTTTTAAATCAAAGTAAATCGCAAAAAATAGCTTTAAACACAAGAAATACCATCAAAACGTAGGAAGCACCAAAACATAACATCAGAATGAGTCATATATGGTTCCTCCGCAGCCTCCTCGATGTTTCAGGAGTTCGTCGCACGTAGGTATTAAGTGTCAAACGGCGCACAAGCTCCTTCCTTTCTCTTCTTTATTCTTTGGTTTTGGGCGACGTTTAATTGGTACTCACAATATTACAATATCATTTGGTAACACGGACACTGTTGGGAAAAGAGGCTTGTCCAACAGAAACATCGTTTTCGATGCATGGGGTCATTGCCGACAAAAGATCTTATAAGGACTAAAGAAGATGTTATGTAGGCAAACATAAGAGCTGACGACCATTGATATAAAAAAGCTCATCAATGTAAACTTCAGGAGACATAGAACTTGTGTGTAATTAATTTTTAAATCTAATACTGAGGAAGACCACTATTAATTTTTCCTTATACAACAGTTACGCTGTCAAAAGCTATACAATAATTATATTGTCTAATGCTTTTATGTGTACCAATTCTTCATTCCATCTGTCTATATGTATCTATGATAATCCTGTTGTTTGCGCGTTTCATTTTTTACACGAAGAAACAAAGTTTTTGCGACTCTTTTTTGTGATCTCGATTTATTATTTCAGAGCCTGTATTCCACTTTTCCGGGTTATGTTGAATTGTTTTCCTCATTTAATTATATTTAAAAAAAATAACTGTGGCAAGCATAGTTAAACAGTATGTCTTTTCCCCTTCGAATCAGAAAAAAAGTATATAGATCCAGAGACTTAGCGGCTTAAATTAAACCGAAAACTCACCGGAAGCGAAACGTATTTTTTTTCGAAATCTGACGCCTACACCCACCAATCTCGCATTTTTTCTTTACAAAAAAGTTTTGAAAGCTTCACTCTAGCCCGTTATACTTACTACGTTAAGATCGACTTGAAGTTACTCGCTTGTTTCAAAGTTTCGGTGCTTTTAATATTAATTCAAGAAAATTCATTTAATTAAACTAAACCAAGATAATACAAAGAATGATTATCCATTAAAAAAGACGCAGACCTTTCCTTAGATAGGTTCCGAAAGTGCAGAGCACAAATAGCTTTGTCTAATATATTGTGAAGTCTTCTACTAGTTAAATGAATAAATTTAGACGATCTCAGTCGATCTAGAAACTATTAAATTACCACACTATACTGTGAACTTCACGTTATAATATACACTTGGCAATTGGCGCACTTATCATTGCGTCAAAAACGGTGTTAAGTTTAGATAAGTATTTAAATCATAAGAAATACTTACGTCCTGCGCTAATTTAGTGGCCTCCGTCGTATCTCCGCCTGCCGATGGATCTTTTTCTTGATCCATGTCCTGAAACCATCAACAAATATTGAAAAAATATATTAATGACACTGTCAGTTTTAAAGGTTGTGTTTGTTTTTTATTTAGAAGTAATCTATTTTAGTCAAATTGAAAGGCTTTGTTGTCACAATGTCGAAGAAAATAAAAATTATCATGTAAAAAATATATTTGAATTACCGCTGTATGATCTCATTTTTCCACAAACTTGCTTGTCATTTAGTAAAAAATACAATAGAAATGTTAATAATAATAAGTTTCTTTGGTAAAAATATAAAAGTAATTACTGTAAATACACATATTTAAAATATTCGAATAAACTGAAAATATAATTCCGCTTTAATATATTAAATCTATAGAATACATATCATATAAATATTACTTTAATAAACGCAGCGTAAAACGCGTTGATAAGTTGATTACAATGCGGTTTTACAATTTTTTTGTTTTATCATACTATATCAGCAAAAACACAACAAACGGGAGTATTTTTAAAGTTTAAAATATAAAAATTCGTAACACTTGAAATATATCTCTATATATATTTATTATCAATTCTTAAAAAAAAAAATATATTGAGCGAGTCTGCTAGTACTCGAGACAAGGATGTGTAAACATATCCTATATCGACATCATCGACATGAAAATCTAATGCCACCTTAGGCCGCGTAACGCTTGAATATAATAAGCAACCATTTATTTGGAATTGGTTGCCTATATTTTGGCGTTAGAAAGAACACGTTTTATAAGGATCCGCAGAAGTAGACTGCGCATGGTTATGATGTCACACCACTTTCACACTTCCGTCCATTATCCCGAGATTTACCCTCATACCCCCGTGTAAGATGTTTAAACATCAATAATTCAAAAGCTGGATTGATAGGTTCTATGTTTTGTAGTAGATCACCTATTTTGATTTGATATAGGTATTGTTTATGTCCGACATAAGTTTTGATTTAATGTTATCATACTTTATACGTTGTGTGGGGGTTATCATGGACATTGTAGGTAGTAAAGATATAGGCCTAAAACTTATATCATGAGACTCCCCTTTGAATAATGGTAATATTGTAGCCCTTTTTAAGTATTTGGGGAATGTACCTGTTTCCAGGGATAAGATCCAACTATCTTTTGGAGTCATACAAATTAAATGTAGATTCCAGATCTTGTAGTTTATGGATTCATTTGATATTTATAAAGTTTCGAGGCATTTATGCAAAGAGAAAACAATGGTGAGAATGGCTGGTAACAATTGCTCATAACTGACATGTGTCAGAGAAAGATGAAAAAATCAGCTTTAATAACGTGAACCATGATGATTATAATGTACAGGAATATCCAAACAAAAGTGAATACGACTCATCACCTTTTGATGGGGGAAAAATTGCATATGAAATTTGGAATTATCCTTTGGAGTCATACAAATTAAATATTGATTTCAGACCTTCTAGTTTATGGATTCATGTGATATTTATAAAGTTTCGAGGCATTTATGCAACGAGAAAACAATGGCGAGAATGACCACCGGTAACGGATGCTTACAACGGGTCGCATTTATACATTCCGTAAATGTATACGGTACCTAGCACTATCCCATTGGTTGGATTTAAAATTTCAGCCAATCAAACATCGAGTGCCATATGCGTGTACGGAATGTAAATCGGTGCCATATGCACTTACGGAATGTAATAACAGTTTATTGAGCAGCATGTCTTTGCGATTCAGTGGATCATATTTAGCAAGCCTGGTGGCGGCAGTGGTTAGATGTTGTACTTCTGATACGATGCTTCGGTTACCTTCCGAGTTCGATTCCCGTCAGTGGCAAGCGTTTTTCTAATTTTTTTAAAAATATGTTTGTTTCTTTTTTTAAATTTGGGGTAGTTTAGGTTAGTTTGGGTTAGTTTTGTTTGATTACATCCCGGAGCGAGTGAAACGAGCGAAGGGCCATGCGTGAAGTTAACAGTACTAACTACAAACGCATGTTTGAAGACGCTTGTCTTTAAAAGACACCTCTTATCCTTTCCGAACCTCTACCATACTCTTTAAAGCCCTCGGAAAATATTTATACTGCAAAAGTATTTATTACATTCCGTAACTGAATATGGCACCGAATTACATTCCGTACACGATTAGGCACCCGCGCGTTTATTGGATAGAAGTTCAAATTTTGAATGGTTTGACCAATAACAACACCGAGGTGCCATATACATTTACGGAATGTATAAATGCCAACGAGTCGGACATGTGTTAGAGAAAGTAGAAAAGAGCTAATTTAATAACGTGAGCCATGATGTTTGGAATATCCAAACAAAGGAGAATAGGACCTTTTGATGGGGGAAAAAATACACATGGCAGTTTGGGCATTATTATGGATCATTCATATATCTTATCAGCAACATAATCGAGCATCGAATATAGAAGAAATATATAGTATAAAACGTCGATGTTTGAATTCTAGAAGAAATTTTAGGCCCTATGAGATATTCCAGTCGTTTAAATAGAAAAATATTTCGCATAAATACACATTCAACGCAGCGATTGCAAACGAAATACCTGCTACCTTTTTTAGGTCATACTAAAATGTCAAGGTAAACAATAATAATTTAGTCACCCTAAAATTTATAATTTTATTTCTATTAAATAAAAATTATGATTTTTTTTAGTTCCCAACCTTCCTTTTAATTTCTTCAATATTTTCATTTTGACTGCTGTATACATTTTTCAAATGACAATGAATATATCTAAAGGTATGAGGTGGGAGCTATTTGCAGGCCAAATGTTCCACATGTACCGATCCATTCGTTAAAGCTGATAGTTTAAGAAATTGCGATCCTCACGTATAATATCGAGACGCACTGACTCCTGTTGCCATATAAAATGTTGACGTTCTTGAAGTGGCAATTCGTCGACAAAGTCTTCGAAATAATTTCTAGAAAAATTAAGATAGTGCTCCCAGTTAACGCTCTCCGGCAAAACAACGGTCCTAGAATTTACAAACGTTCCTGAAAAGGCAATCTCTTCGACAGTAAAGGGATTTTCATCCGACCTAACATGAACATTTCATCTATTAAACATTCCCGCAGCTGAAATAGTTGCTTCATCTGTTCAAACGATCGTGTAAAATATATTATAAATAGGATTTTGCCGCATTATTTCGTTAATATTTGTGACATTATATCTCCTTTTCTTTCGATCGGCACTAAGATTTTGAACTAGTGTAATAGTTTGGACTTGAAATGGCCTTTCGCTAGTTTTGAACCATCTGTGTACCACAGCAATGCGTTATCGGCCTGAGGTAGTTTTTTACTCTCCCATTATTGGCGGTCATCAATAACTGCTGCGAATGGGACATCTAGGCCCAACAACATGACCGTCATTTGGACACTTGGTTTGCTAGCATTTGCCAGTTTTATTTCTTCAAAGATGCGCCGGTGACCAGTCAAATTTCCAGGCTTGAATGTGCCTATTTGGAATAGCCTGTAAGCACTGATAATCGCTCCGAAGTACGACCGGAAAGCAGTGACGTATCCGCGCACGCGTATTTCAGGAATTTTATGTCATCCGTGCAGGAAAACTCGTCAGGTCATTTACCGTTGTCGCACCATATCCAATCTACCGTTATCATCCTATAATACCGTTATCGTTCCATCCTTACCGTCATTGTCTCATGTTTCCGTGAACGTTTTCCTCATCAGGTCGCGAATATCCCTAACCATCAATACCGAGTTAGCAGAAGCTTTTTGTAGCGTTGTAGAAAGCGAGATCCTGATCAATCATATTTCTTACCAATGTGTCAGGCATTCCATACACCCCTCCACCCTTTCTGGTAATTTTCTGGTTACACTTTAATCGATACTTTAGGTTAGCATCAGTTTCATAAGGGCATTCAGAAAAAAGTTGGCAGTAGAAATGCTGTATTAAGACAGACCCATTTGAAACAACGCAACAGTAAAATATTGTTCATAATTTTCAGATTAAAGGTGCTGTAATTAATAATTGCAACTGCTTAGAGCAAAATAGTGATGTACTCAATGGTACAGCTGTAGAAAATTTTGCAGATTTAAAGATGTTACTCCATCTAGAAGAAAACGAAAGGAATTAACAGTAGGCTTCTTGGCAAAACCTATAGGAAAATCTGACACCACAGTACTGCGCAAATTTAAAAAGAATAAATAAATAGCATCCGCATGAATATCAAAAACATCAGAAATTGAGGGATGTGATGAGATGAACGAAAAACGTATGGGAATTCTTACGCTATGTTTGCCGACGAGTGCACCTTCACAATAAAAAAAAAGAACTAAACGTTCTCAATTTTAGATATTGGAGTGGAAAAAAAATATAACACTGCAAAGATTGATAAATGTTTGGGCGGGTATATTTGGATATCGGATTATTGGACTATTTTTTTTTGGAACAAAATTTGGAAACAAAAACTCTTTGGAACTGTTACTAAATCAAAATTGAGAATGAAGATATTCAATTCAAGAGAAATAAGGGAACATGTCCAAAATCTTTTCCGACTGTCGCACATTAGGACTAAATTACACCATAAATTGGCCAGCTAGGTCTCCTGATCTTTCACTAAATGACTGACTTCTTCCTGTGGGCACAGACTAAAAGTGTTATTTATAAAAATGTGTGTTATCGAAATTTCGAAGAGAACTGATGATTAAAATTTTAGGAGTGTGCAATATCTCTCCGTATTAACTTAACAATTTAAGAACTGAATTTTACGACTGATTAGGATATTGCTTGGCAGTAAACGGTTAGCGTATTTAGGAACCCTGTCCGTCAACGTTGTTTTCCTTCGCGCGCTTGTATGAGACTTTTCGAGAAAAGTTGAAATGTAAACGCCTGGCTCAGATGGTAAGACTCGCGTGTTTAGAACGCAAAGTAATGGGTTCGACGTCCGGCCCTTGCAAGGCTTTTTTATTGATTTTTTTGATTGGCTAGTTTTTTGGGCATGCCTTGTGTCAGTTTGGGTTAGCTTTTGTTGGTTGCGCCACCGAACATTAACAAGAGACTAGAAGGTCCACTCTCAATCACTTTTGATATAGCGCTTACAAAGGCGATACGCCAGACTTTAGACGAAAGGGGTATAACGTGGCACGATGCCTGAGCGGTTAACCAGCACTTCATCAGGTTCCGCGACGGGGCAAGAAGGGAAACGTTGGGGGCGGGGCTTAGAGTGAACCTTCTAGTCTATTGTTAATGTTCGGTGGTTGCGCCCCGCAGCGAGCGGACGGCATTGCATGAATACAAATAATGCGTGAAGTGAAAAAACGTAAACAACATTGTCGGACGGGGTTAGTGTAACACACGTGCTTATCTAGCCAATCAGGCGGCGTTATTTAGCTCGGGTTCTGTAACGCGAAGGCTTCCTAAATACGCAAACGAATGGCAGTTTGAGCATCTGATTAAAAAACATTCAGTTTCCATTTAAATTTGCTTTCTTAATAGAAGTTGTTGTTTTTCCACTTTTCTGAAATGTCGAAATAAGTAAAGTTCTCATTGTTTAGTTCTAAGTGCTTGTTCACTAAATCAGTATATAAAATAACTAGGAGAGCCAATATTTGAAGGAACCAAAATTTACATGCTTTCCTATGGCCAGTCTGGCGATTCAGGAGATCACTGGTTCAAAGATATTGTTCGTGGCCTATTAAATTGAGTAAAGTGGCAATAAATTATCACTACTTAATAGTATGTTCACTTCCTTTGACATTCTAGTTACTGTTCATAATTTGTTTTGTGATGGTCAACTAAAAACCATTCAGAATTTCTGAGATTTTTCTGTATAACCAGAATAATACCCATAATTACTTACGACAGTCAACATTATTGTTCATTATTTGATATAACTTCTTAACATCAAGCATAACTCTTCCGTTTTTAAGGCTACTCAAGAGAGTATGTTCAAAAGAATTTGCAAGAGTGCATAATTTAGATGCTAAATTTAATGCATCTTAGAGAAACTTATAGGGATTCCGTATAGGCCTAGTATATCCAAGGATAAACACAATAGAGCTGCATATGATTTTAAAACAATAAATTCCTTCAACGAACGAGAACTACACCCAATAAGCCTTAAAGTCTTGTTACACATATAATCATTAATGTGCAAGTTAGAGCCATTTACTGCTTTACATAGTTAGTTCTATCGACATTAATATGAATTCACTTTATGGCATTCTAAAATTTCATTAATCATTAAATGTTAGAGAAATGAGAGGAATCACAAATAGAGAATAAATAATGAATTTCCAAATAGATTAGCGAACGAAATATCTAGCTAAAAATATCAATTAATCAAAAAATTATTTCTTAAATGTTGAATAAATATTTTCCAACTGAAACAAACATTCGTTCAAATATAAATTAAACATCGTATTATGAGGTCCAATATTTTGTTTCTTTCATTAAATATTGGCGATTCATCTTTGATCGACTTAATTCATCATCATAAAAGAAGTTGTATACAAACGTATGGTTGATAATATCGAAACAAAGTCAATAGTTTATTTAAATTAGGATAATTCTTACTATTAATGTGTTTAGTTTCGGTTTCAGATATGTATTTTCGATTTAATAACGTATTGGTCACAGCTTTTTTCATTTTTTCTAAGTCTCTCTCCCACTGTTTCTGTCTGGTTTTGATACAGTTCCTTGTGATTTTTCCTTGAATTTTTATAAATTATTTAGATTTTTGCTGTTAATTTCGACCGTTTTGTTTGTGTTCTGTTTTGAACTTTTGTGCCTAATTTTAATGTTATGTTTAATAATAATGTTAACTATTCGTTAAACGAATTGTGTCTTTTACAATTAAAAAAAAAGACCAAACCAACTATAAATATTTCACCACATTCTCATACCACGGCACATAGAAGTGCCGTGCCCATGCTATGTAACGTTCTCAAACATATTCTAAATATGTTGTATTAAAAACAGTAACTTAGATAATAGTTACCTCGAAATTTTTAAGAAATGTGTTTAAAACAGCAGATTTATTAAAGATCATAGGTAATGTCTCTAATACTAACCTCGACATTGTCAAAAGATACCACCCCTGTGGACCTTCTCTTGGGCCGCCTTCTTCTTTGGATGGCAGCCTGCGTCGCTAGTGTAGCCTGGGCGTTCCTTACGTCATTTTCTTTGTCTTGTTCTAAAAAAATCCAGATTTCCTTATTTTATAACATACTCTTATCGCACTAACTACTAAAACAGCCACAAGGAGGTACTTGACAAAATATTTCCTAATATAATCCCTAAAATTAAATAATTACGAACATAATTATATCTAATTCAGAATAACTAAATTGTTTTGAAAATATTGAGTATTAAGATCAATGATACCCACATTATCTGTTAGCCCAGGAAGCTACACACATGACAAAAATACTACAACGCTTTTTTTTAAAGTACAAAAACCGTACTGTTAATTTAAGGAAAATCGCTAAGCAAGAGACCAGTCATTACATTATCAGCAATTAAATACTGTGCAATGACACCTCAGTCATGGGCCCTTCGGTCATGCTATCAGGGTTTAAATTGCACCAGTGCTAATTAAGTGACCCTAACAAAACATAAAAACCGGAACGTCAAACTGGTGAGAGGAGTTTGATTACGGGGAGTGACGCCCCCGCCATTCCGAGTTGCCATGGGATATGGCCCATCAAATCCCATCGTCCTCCCCCAGGCTGGAGAACACCAAAGTACAAAGTCTGGAGCCGATCAATGACAGTTTGTGACAAGAGGGGCTGCATTGTATTGGCTGGCAGGAACGTCAAACTGGTGAGAGCAGTTTGATTACGGGGAGTGACGCCCCCACCATTCCGAGTTGCCACGGGATGTGGCCCATCAAATCTCATCGTCCTCCTCCAGGCTGGAGAACACCAAAGTACAAAGTCTGGAGCTGATCACTGGGGAGTGATCCAACCAACCCCATTTTTACCCCTGTCAGACTAGGGACCGCCAAAGGAATGAGTCTGAGGCCGATGCTTCGAGTGGAAGCGGCCCTAGGTGGTAGATGCATAAGCCTACTCGCATCGTCCGGTGAAAGACCACCCCACCAGAATTGGGGAGCGCTAAGTGGTTTTCCCAAATCACGTTCCGCTTCCGCGCTGGTGATCCCGGGTTTCACAGTAGGAATATATGGACATGATGGTGCTTCCAGGATCAAAATATTCCGGAGGTAAACTCCCCGGCCATTCGGATCTCCGGGCGCTGGGTGGCCATGGGAGCCCTTCATTCCGCATTTCACAGACAGCAAAGATACCGAACCAATTTAGAATAGATTTCTGCAACATAAGAGGCCTAAATACAAACATAAATTCGGTACACCAACATCTACAAGCAAATAGACCACACATATTAGCCCTTACAGAAACACAAGTATGTTCTACAACAACAACAGTGAACTACCTCTATTCCGGTTACGACTTACATACCCGATTTAGATATAAGTTCGGAATATGCCTTTTTGTCCGAAGCGACCTTTCATGCCACCGCGAGGAAACACTCGAACCGAACAACCTTGACGTCATGTGGCTCAAGTTCACCACCAAGGGATTAACCAAGTTTATATGTTGTCTCTATCGCCCTCCGAGCGATAGAGCCTACCAAAGCTTTTTCTCAACACTAGCTACCACCTTTGACTCAATACAGGTCGATCACCCCAGTTCAGAAATAATCGTTCTGGGAGACTTCAATGCCCACAACACCAACTGGCTCAAACATCACAACAAGACCGACAACGAAGGTAGAGAGGCTGAAGCATTTGCCATCAGCTGCGGGCTTACTCAACTTGTAGACGAACCAACTCGAATCTCAGAGAGGGGCGAATTCGCCGCCCTCCTGGATCTTTTTCTGACCACCAATCCTGACCAGTACAAGGTTACAGTTGGTCCGCCATTAGGTACCTCCGACCACAAACTTATTACAACGGTTTGTGAATTGCCACTCATACAGAAGGATCCACCATTGCCTCGCAAAATCTGGCATTACAATTCTGCAAACTGGGACGATCTGAAGCAGTTTTACCTAGATTTTCCTTGGCTCGACGTCTGCTTTGCCACTGACGACCCGTCAGACTGTTGCGAAGAGATCATGCAAGTAATCTCCTCAGGAATGGAAGCATACATTCCAAATTCCATCAAGTTACCATCAAAAGGAAAGCCCTGGTTCGACAAAACATGCGAAAGAGCTGTAGGAAGGAAACAGCAAGCCTATAAGTACTGGCAGCAAAATCAGACCGCTGAAAATCGCAATTATTTTATCGAAGCGAGAAACGAGTGCAAGCGTGTGATCGACGAAACTAAGGACAAACACAATCAAAGGATCAGGAATAAACTTTTGCAATGCCCCAGTGGCTCCAGGAATTTCTGGTCGGTAGCAAAGGCAGTAAGTAACAACTTTACAAAAACGTCTCTCCCACCTTTGACGGACGAACGTGGCATCACGGCGACTACAGCCAAAGAAAAAGCAAACATGCTCGCCAAAATGTTTTCATCGCACTCTACCTTAGACGTGCCCCAAAGCAAGACTCTCCCCACTATACCAAACATCAACACCACCATGGCAGAAGTCAAGTTTTCTCATCGTGATATTCGCAAAATCCTTAAAGAACTAGATACGCAAAAGGCATCAGGACCGGACGTAATACCTGCCATCGTGCTAAAGAATTGCGCCAACGAACTAACACCTGTTTTTTCCAGGCTTTTTTCTCTTTCTTACAGAAAAGGGATTTACCCATCCTCTTGGAAAGTCGCTCGAGTGCAACCTGTTCCAAAAAAAGGCAAGAAAACCACGCCCTCAAACTATCGCCCGATTGCCTTGCTTCCAATAATCTCCAAAGTCATGGAACGTGTAGTCAACCAGCAACTACTCAAGTACCTCGAGAGCAACAGAATAATCAGCGATAATCAATACGGCTTTCGCAAAGAGAGATCGACAGGAGATATATTGGCCTATGTCACTCATATATGGAGTAGGGCAATTGAAAACTACGGAGAGTCTCGAGCGATTGCGTTGGATATTTCAAAGGCATTCGACAGAGTTTGGCATGACGGACTGCTCAATAAACTGCCGTCCTTGGGACTGCCCGCCTCTCTCTGCAGCTGGCTGGCCAGTTTCCTTAAGAACCGATCCCTACATGTTGCAGTCGATGGACACATCTCGGACACATTCACCATCAACGCGGGCGTGCCTCAGGGCGCAATACTTTCACCAACTCTGTTCCTCATCTATATTAATGACCTGCTGATCGAAACGAATAATCCTGTTTACAGTTTTGCAGATGACAGTACCCTTGTCTCCCACTTTAGATCAGAAAAACCCTTACCAGCGACTGAGACTCATCACCGCAGACAGGAGCAGATTACAGCAATTAATCAAGACCTGGAGAAAGTTCAAACTTGGGGCGACCGAAATTTGGTCCAGTTCAATGCAGCAAAGACCCAAGCAGCAACGTTTACTAAGAGGGCCAATACAGCGGGCCCTGACATCATTATGGCAGGATCGACCATTCCTTCATCCTCGTCAATCGGGCTGCTGGGTGTCTCGGTCAACAGCAATATGTCATGGCATGACCATGTTGCTAACATCGCAAAATCAGCCTCCCAGAAGCTTGGTGCGCTATTTCGCAACAAAAAACTCTATACACCGCAGCAGTTGCTCTTGCTGTACAAAGCGCAAATAAGACCGTGCTTAGAATATTGCTCACATATCTGGGGTGCCGCACCAAAGCATACCCTAAAGCTGCTGGATTCCATTCAGAAGAGGGCTGTGCGTCTCGTCGGCGATCCGGAGTTGACCCGGAATCTGGATAGTCTGGAACATCGCAGACATGTGGCCGAGATGTCTCTGTTTTACAGATACTTTCACGGCAGATGTTCCCAGGATTTGGCCCACATAATCCCGCCCCTAGCAACTCCTGTCAGGCAGTCCCGACAGACGGCAGGAGCGCACCAGTTCGTCGTACAACTAGAAACACCTAGAACATCGCTTTACCAGAACTCCTTTGTCTGGCGCACTGCATCACTGTGGAACTCACTTCCAGGACATCTGTTTCCACTAATTACAACCTACAAATATTCAAGAACCGTGCCAATCAACATCTTCGCACACACACCGCTCGTCGAGCGCCATAGGATCTACCTTTAGTGTGTGTGCCACTGCCATAAAAAAAAAAAAAAAAAAAAAAACTTGATTAGCACTCCTACAATTACTGGGACCAGGACCAAAAATGACCTATGGTGAAAATGTGAATAAGGCTGTGGCGAAGAAAAGATAAAAAATTACGCCGACAAAGATGAATCCTCCACAATATCACATCTACAAGTTAAAAGATTACGACCAAACTTACTGAATTGGCAAAGAGATTTGGTAAGAACCTTTACAATAAGACCATAAGTTTACAACCTTAATTATGGCTAAAAGGCCCAAAAAATAAACGTTAATTATTTTTCGAATAATTTTCCTCGCTTTAGACAAAAAGTCGATCTGGAAATTTTGCTGGCATGCAAATAGCCTGTTAAGAAATTCGAGACAAAATAATTCGAATTCTAAACTTACCCTTATCTTCAACGGACTTGGGCCTTCTCAATGGTATCGTCACTGTAGTCTCTGCAGTTTCTATAGGTGCTGAAGAAGGTCTTGATGAATTAGTAGTAGGATTCAACCGTCTGACGAAAGATGGTGTATTCGGCGATTCCGGCTTAGTAGCATCCTCTAATTTAAACTGTTTAAAAACGAAATATATTGAAAATATTTAGCAAGGTTCAAAAAACTAAAAAGGCTAGTTATTTTAATAACCATTTGCACGCTTTTAAACAAATTTAACATCAATCAATGCAATGCGATATGGAATTGCTTTTTTATACTGTTATATTGTGTTTAGCTAAAATGTAATGATTTTCTCAGATAATTCAGGTTCAGATATGTTATTATTTTTTGATGGCTATTTTATAATGTTATCAAATTGATAGGTTCTCTGTGTTATCTTTTTGATGTATTTTAGAGGAGAATGGATTTATTTGCTAGAATGTTTTGAACTTCTTTAAAAATTTCTGGACGGAATTGTGGCGGTACAAGATCCATTACCCCAACAAGTTAAGCCGACTATGCCACTATTTTTATTATTGTTGGGGTGTTGAGAAGATCAGGTATTCTTATTACAGCACTTATTTTTCCACCTTTTGCTTATATCTCTAATTAAGCTCAAGTCTAGAAGACTCATATTGCCAATTTGTCCCATTTCCAAAATGAATTTTGCTGTTATACAATGGGCTACAAATCCTTTTAAAATAATTTCTTATAGAACTTTTTCTTTCAAATGCATGCTCCAATACTATTTGAGTCACACTAGAAGCGATTGGTGTACAACTATCTAATTGTTTATAGAATTTGTGTTTATACTGAAAATAAAACATCAACCGGTGCGGCCTAAAAAATGGCTTATATTAAAGTACCTCTATTTAGCCAAATGGAATCTGATTGATATATGTATTCGTTTCGGTTTTCGAAATGGTGATCTTCTGGTATAATTCAGTGACTTATACAGAAGTTTTAAGCACGGCAAATTAAACTAAATTCATTCCAAATTGTCAGCTCCTACATTTCAAAAATTTGAATTTTTCGCACACCGCCTGGATCACCAAGTTACTAACTCTGGACGTTTTTGAAATTCCGAACTCCTTGTCCTTATGCGATAATCTGATTTTTGTAAATTATTCTCTACGTCAGCTTCATTTTTAAAACCATTAAAAACTTAATGTTTGGTTCATCATTGCTCTGTTATTGTCAATGTATATGTATGCTTTTTCGACGCCATGATCATAAACGAACATACATTTTCGTCGCTCATAAACGAACATACAATTTCGTCGCCGGTCGAAAAGGTTCGTGTTAATGTTTATTACACATGCACTTTCGTCGTCTGCTCGGTTGTATGATTTGATGGGTACAGGTCGGTTAGATCATTAGCAGTATATGCAAGTATAATAGAGTGCGATTTTGTGCATGTCGTGGGTTAGTTTTTGTCGGCTGCGCCTCCGGTGCGAGCGAAGCGAGCGGATGGCCAAGCATGGTGTTTTGTATTTTGAAATAATACAAAATTGGGAATTGTTTTCAAATTTAGGTACCTACCTACAAACTGACGGGGACGAGTTTACATGCCTCCTATTTTACCTTTTTAGGCTTGGGCGACGTCCAATAAATGACACGAAATTGCATGCGCCCCATACTACGGGACTTGAAAAATTAAAAAAAAAATTCTGTCCCACTTGCGAGCTTGCTGTGTTTTTACGCTCTTGCTCTTCAAAATTTAAATACGGCTGGGCGCACTATACTCGTTTCGACTTTCAAAGTTCATCCCAACTGCCTTCAACCGGTAATTTTTGCAAACATATTTAGCACTCCTATGTCAGACAACTGACAATAATAAAGCAAGATGAAGCATTAAGTTGTTCACACTGCTTAATAAATCAGAGGTTTAAAAATAGCATTACTCGTGTTGCCTAGGAGCAGACTTCGGGTCAGATCACAACCATGTTATAGCTGAATTTTCCTTTCAATGTAAATTAATAACGGGGAAACCCAGTCCACGCAGACCCTGTAGAACTGTTTTTTATTCATTTGAATAATACTCCAGGTAATATTTGAGTTCTGTATTCACCTTTAGAGAGATTATGTAAGATCGATACGTTACATAGCTTATATTCTTATTAACTACGTACATTAATAATTATTACTTAAGATTCTCGCTATGATTTTCATTATATTATGTTGTATAATACTGCTTATACTAATTAATACCGATTGTTCCTCAGTCTTCTAATCTCCTATATATATCGAGTTGATGTAGGTTCAAGACTTGTATATATTATTATAATAACAGTGCAAGGTCGTCAAGGTAAGTCATCCTTGCTGTCTGCGTTTGGTAGCGCGTTCGTTGAATTAAAACAATAATATTACGTGTACCAGGTAATATAAATAACCTTCGCTTAAACCTCGAACCGGACGGATTACCTTCACTTATCTAATTTCTGAAATACGGAGTGTTTTCTTGATACCCTACAACCCAATGTCGAAAGTTTGAAACAGCCTCACATCCAGGAATCTGTGTAAAAAGAACATCAAATGCTCTGTGAAAAAAATCGCCCGGAACGGGAGATGTCCCCCGATATCATCTGGCATAAATTAGAGTCCATTATACCACTCAGAGCATCCTCCTTGGCCATACTGCAAGGCAAAAAATCAATCCGTATATGACCGATGAAATCCTAGATCAAATGGAAGATCGTCGTCTTGCCAAAAACGATCAAACAAAATACAAAACCATAGACAAGACTATTAAAACCCAAATAAGAAAAGCCAAAGAAACATGGATTCGTGAGGAATATGAGGAAGCTGAAAGACTACTAAATCTACACGACTAATTTAACTTCTACAAAAAGCTCAAACAAATTACAGGATATAATAAACATTTACAACTGCCTTCTCTTAAAGATGAAAAACGGAAAGCTCATTCTGGATAAGGGTAAGCTAAAGGAGATTTGGAGGAGCCATGGCGAGATAGAGCGACCGAAGTAGGCGAACAATTTGGAATGAGCATTAACATCACAAAAACTAAAATGAGGATTTTCAGTAGGCAAGAATACAATAACATCCACCTTACAATCAATGGCGAAGCAATCGAAAGAGTATCCAAATTTAAATACATGGGAAATACCCTTAATGAGAAGTGTGATTGTGATGAGGAGGTAAAAATGCGAATCGGAACTGCAAAAACCACGTATTTGAAAATGAAAAGTATGCTTTCCAGAGAACACTACCGGTCGACCTTCGATCAAGGGTGATCAGATACTGTGTGAGTTGTGTGACCCATCTTGCTGTACGGTGTTCAGAACACTGAACCGAATAGAAGCATTTGAAATGTGGACACTGCGAAGAATGCTTCGGATCTTCTGGACAGAGCATATGTCAAATGACGATGTTTTACTGAGAGCTGGGGTAGAGAGAGAACTGAAACAACGAAAAACGTCTTATTTGACCCACATATTTAGATGTGATCAATATTCTATCCCAAAACTCATTATCCAGAGCAAAATTGAAGGGAGACGCGGGCCGGGACGTAAACACTATTCCTGTCTCCGTAATATCAGAGATTGGTGCGGGATACTGGATGCGAGGTCTATATTTCGCCATGCTAAGAGCAACCACTTGTGTCATTCCTTCAGTGATGAATAGGGCTCCCCTACGTGCAGAGCATGCACAAGGGACGAGAAGAACAACAAGAAGGTTTACCGCAGGCTAAAGTAGAAAACGACATAATTCACGAAAATGGGAATATCTCATAAGGGAAATGAGATAACCTCAAAATTTCAGATACAGATAGTGTGTAAAAAATTAACATTCAGGGAATGGCATATGGCAGTTTTGGGAAGAACTTTGAAAGCCGAAATGACTATAGTGCGCCCATATTTAAAATTTTCCGTATGAAGAGCAAGGGGCCAAAAACGCCGCCACTTGCTATAAAAAAAAATCAAATCCCTGTCTCTATACCGGAGATAACCTCAAAATTCCAAAAAAGTGAGTGTACAAAAATAAAATGCATGGAAAGAAGCATATGACAATTTGGTACGAACTTGGGAAAACAGTGCTCTTGGCAGATCTTGCAATTCTTATATTTTGATGAAATGAAATAGGGCGACCATGTTATAAATAGATTTATCGTTTTAATGCAGTTTCAATTCAGTTAATTCGAATTCTCATATAGTACATCGAATTTCCGGTTCACGTGTGGAGCCCAGTTATCATAAACTCATTAAACATTAACAAAGTATAGTTTTCTAGAATGTAGTAAAGTAGAGAAGTTTTATATATTTTTTAAGCGGTGCAATAATCATATTTCTTTTACGCAGTTTCCAATTTCTGTGTCGCGGGAGTCGATGATTTCTTGAAAGAATGTCTCTTAACTTTCAACAAACTAATAGGTAATCGCCAGAATTCCAATCAACAGTTTTGGAAAAGTTCAAGACATCATGAACAGCAGAAATTTTATTTTCTACAACGTTTACTCATTTCATGTTATATTTCATGTGAAAAACATCCTGCAATAAAAGACATCAAAAATTTTATAAAACAGAAAGCTTATATGTTTTTTAACAGTATATACCAGTTTATCAGTAATTAACGAAATAAGGCTAAAAGTATAAACCCGAAATTTTCCAGACATCCTGTACAATATTTTCATTCTACATAAACAGGATCCCATAAATCCCATTGGGACAAAATTAGACAAACATTAATATAACTATTTATCTGTTGTATTATCATGTTACTGTATATCCATAAACCTAACTTTTGAAGGTTAACTAAATAAAAACTAATATAGGCGTGAAAAGCCTAACATGAACAGGCAAAACGTTACCGAAGAACTGTATTTGAATTTCAATACATCATCTTAATACTCAGAAATAAATAAACATATATAAATTAATAGTTGAATAAATGCATATATACAGGGTGGTCCTTAAGTAATGGGACACAGAGCAGCAGTAAATTATTCACCTCAAAACATAACGATTTAGCGCAATTTTTATAATCCGAAAATTTATATTAAGACAGATACAGGGTGTCAAAGTTAAAAAAAGTATTTCGAGTTTTTTAGATATTTTCAAAAGCTTACAAAGCATTGGGTTAAAATTTGGTGTAGGGGGGTTTTTTGGGGCGGGAAATAATAATCTGGGCTCATTTTTCTTCTATCGGATAGAGGGCGCTATGAGCAGCACTTTTCTTACATTTGAACTGCAATAACTTGTTGCCACTAGGTATAATAAGATTTATGGCTCCTAATTAATAATCTTACGACTTTTTTACGTAAAAAAGGTACTCTTGTCAAATAACGCTAAAGTTGATAGTTTTCGAAATATTTGCTATTTTAATGTAACATGTAAGGTAATACTTCTTATTTTATCATATAACGTTGGTA
>MU182036.1:295430-348258 GCA_016904865.1 Pissodes strobi
TAGCTTTAAAAATACCAAATTACCGAAAAATGTTATAAAAATTATACAGTCCTATGCAGAATGATCTGTAGATTCTGAAAAATTTAAAATATACAGGGTATTTCATTTAAAAATCCAATGTTGAGGTCACTTCCGGCGAAACCGGAAGTCTTTAACAGTTGACAAATATGTACAAAAATTACATTTTGATAGTACAATAACTTTGCCGAGTTTCATCCCGAAAGTTTAAGAAATAAGGAAACGACAATCGGAAATCCTGCAGTCCTACGGTGTTTGTGTAGCTTAGTATGCGGCTTGGATCGCATCCCTTCATGTCGGCCATCGTTGGTCATTGTATCGTCAGGTGAGTATGTCTTGTCTGGCGAGAGCGGGGCAGTCGCACAGATTGTGTTCTGCTGTCTCGTCGTCCTCTAAGCATTCTCTGCATGACTCGCCAACGGTACCTATCTTGTGCAGATGGTCATTTAGTCTGCAATGACCGATAAGTATTTCGGTCAATACAGTTTTTCCTTGATAATTTTAGAAAATGATTAGTTTTGCATTTACTAGGACCTGTTAGTGTTGCTATGGAGTGGCGAAGCCCTTCTGCCGTTTTCCACCTGATGCTCCATTCTCGAATTGCTGTTTTTTTTTTATTTGTTCGCGAACAGTGTCTATGGTGAGTGGTAGTATTGGTTCTGGATCAATTGGTTTTTTACGAGACGCTTTCTTGGCAAGAGTGTGCTCTTTCATTACCAAGGCCTCCGTTGTGTTCTTTTTTCCAGGCGATGGTTACTCTGTTTTCTGCAGATATTTGGTTTAGCGATTTTATGCACTGCTTAACAATCAAGCTTCTGGTCTCCATTTTGTTGAGTGTTTGTAAAACTGTCTTGCTGTCCGTGACGAACAGTATATCTTTGTTCGTGATTTGCTTCTCCGTCGCTTTTCCAGCACCCATCATTAAGCCACACAGTTCAGCTTGGAATATGTTGTTGAGATTACCTAGTGGTATCTGCATTTGTATGTCGAGCTCGGGTATATAAACACCAGTTTTTTTTTTTTTTTTTTTGATCCGTCCGTGTAGATGTGGATGTCCTAAGTTTGTGACATCATTTATTGAGTTTAGTTCGATTTTGAACCGTTTGTAGAAAATATAATTTCTGACCACAAGGTATGTGCTCACTCTCATAGCTGGATGTATGTTGTATGCCTCGTTTAGAGCTGTTGTGTGTCGAGGCCCCAGCTTTTCACCTCCACGTACCCGTGGCGTTCAAGCGTACTGCGGTTATCTGTGCTTCATTTCTCACGAAAATATCTAACGGAGACAGGTTTAGAAGTACTTTCGCTGCCTTGGTGAGAGTGCTTTTCATTGCTCCAGTGATAGCTGTGCATGCTAAATTTTGGACGCGGGACATTTTGGCTTGAGCTGTTGTTTTTCCTGATCGTGGCAGCTGTGTATATCCAGTATGTTATTTTAGGTGACAGTCCCCATGTCAACCCTATCGCTCTCCTACACTGCTTAAAGGCTAGGACAGCTTTCTCATACGTAAGATCTAGGTGGCGCTACCAGTTAAGCTCCTTGTCTATGATGATTCCTAGATATTTTACTTCTTTTGATAGCTTGAGTTGTGCCCCAAACAAAGAGGGTGGATTGAATTTCAATTCCCTCCTTGTTGTAAATAGCACAAGTTCTGTTTTGTTGGGATTGACCGAAAGTGAGTTTTCGTTGCACCATCTCTCTACTATTTTGAACGCTCTGTTCCGAACATGCCCACAACAATGATTGTTATGTCATCAGCGTATTCGATCCCAAAGAGTTCTGCTTTGTTCAGGTTTTCAATGAGGTTGTTTACGATCACATTTCAGAGCAACGCGGAGAGTACCCCTCCTTGGGAACATCTTCTAGTTACGAGTGCTGTGACAGTTTTGTTACCAATAGATAGGTTTACTGCTCTAAGTTTCAGCATATTGGCGATCCAGCTCCTCATGGTGGGGTGGATTCTATGATCTGCTAGTGCCGTATTTACGCAGTGCAAAGTAGCCTTATCAAAAGCTCCTTCAATATCGAGAATTGCTCCGAGAGAGCATTCTTTTCGGTGCAAGGCTTCTTCAATTGTTTGAACTACGCAGTAGTGGTGTTTTTGTATATTTTTCAGCCTCATATGTGTGTTGGTTTGGATGGATATCATGGTATGGTAGGTTATCTCCTCTAATGTATCTATCACACAGCCTTTCTAGCGTTTTCACAAAAAAATGGGGTTATGCTGATCGGTCTGTATAATTTTGACTCAGAGTAGTTGTATTTTCCTGGTTTGGGTATAAAGGTAACTCTTACATTACGTACGTATATCTCTCTCTTTGTTTATTTTATTGCTTTATGTTTTTTGTGAATTTTAACTAGACTATAAGTATGGCATTTAATCGGGATAATTTTAACCATATTATTGTATCAACTTAAGTTAATTGCTTCTTGGAATCTAACGGGACCACGGTGACGTTTCCACTTGCTACTTTTAGGGACTTTAGTTTAGTCTTAGTTGCATGACTCTGAAAAAGCATGTTTTAAAATTGAATTTGTATATTTTTGAATAGCTGGTGGGCAAGAAGTGTTATTAAATCGATAGTTCGTTGAGAATAAATTTTGTAAAAAATTGATGAAAACAGACATTCAGGCATATTTAGATAGAGCTGATCTCTCAACCAGGTGAATGAATATATCTTATTAGGCAATTATAGCGTTTTGAAATTTTAGTGACACCTTGCAGTTGAATTATGGATGGAGTCACTGATAATTTTTTTAAATTATTGCTGTAAATCATCAATAATTGCACTCCTCTTATGGGAATTTTTATACATGAGAATGATATTCTGTATAAGTTCATTATACTTTTGGTTGGATTTTGGCACAAATATATAAAATTATACGTCCTGAAACAAAATTAAGTTTTAATATAATTCATGCAGCAAAAAAACTTACCAAAAATATTTAAAAATTGGTTATAACTTACTCATTCTAACTTGAGAAGCAACAAATACATATAACTAACATCAATGAGGCAAATTTAAATTAAGCAAAACTTTATAAAAAAAAAATCCTAGTACAACTATTGTAATCATAAAACTATAGAGACATATGTGGGAAATGTACAAGAAATATATTCATTTGGAAGTATTACTAAACTTCAAGATGGAACAATATTGAACCTGTATCGCAATTCGATGGTATTATCAGAAAGCCAATTAAATCAAAATTTAAAAAAAAGAAATTTCTGACGGTTTTCACTGCTAAGAAATTTAAATAAGAAGCCATTTTTATGGTTTTCATGTTAAGCAATTTAAAAATATTAGTTTAACTTTAAATTCTGCAGAATCCTTTTAAAAGTGACGAAGCCTTTAATCCCGCAGATAGGATAAAATAAAGGTCACAACCACCACCTAATTGTAATCAATTTACTTAATATGACTAATTATAATATTTAAAAATGTATGTAGTAATTTCGGGCTAGTACCTTGGACATCTACTTGTTTTCTCAAGTTAGAAAGTGTTCAGTATACAATTAAGCTAAGCGTTTCATGAAGTTATCAGTTCGACTTGATATGTTGTGTGTAAAAGTGCTTTCAGTATCGTTCTGGGACACTATAACATAGTGGCTTTTTAGCCAGCAATCTTTAAATTTCGAAGCATAAAACGTAAACAAGATGACCGTTGTCTCATCAAAAGGTAACAAAAAATATAATAATGTCCAGACTGAATTTATTGTTGTGGCGTTACTATGAAAAAATCGAGAAGCATTTTAGGCAAATCCTATAAAAGACCTTTCTTCATCAGAAATGTTAGATCAATCTCTTATACGGTTTCAAAGCTACAAGCTCGTGCATGTGACGTTCTGATTCAAATTAAATTCCACTAACTAAGAGAGAAATAAATGGGTAAACATTATTAATACTTAAAAAAATATAAAAAAATAATTAATAAAGGTTTAGCTAATAAATTATTTACTTATTTAAAAATAAATATAATACATTATAAATCTGACTAAATGACCATGAACTTAGAATTCGACGCATATATGAAATATTTTTATATCTATTTTTCTCAATATGATTCATAATAAATCCTTATCTTTCTTAAAAGTTTTCTCAATTTCATATTAATTAGTTATTTAATATACTTCATTTTTTTATCTCATTACCGAACAAAGTCACGTGATAAATGCCAACATAGATTTACGGCAATAGATAGCAAATGTTGCAATTTTTTTACCAAACACTATATCACCATGGCAGCTGACAAAAAAAATGTTGCACTCGTTTTGAGATTCATTTCTGATGATTCGCGTCTGAATTACTACTTGTATTCAGTGTTCATAATTATTTAGAGAAATTCTGTTCTATACTTTAATTATTCTAAAATGAAAATTACCATATTAATCTGATTTTTGCATATGAGTTATATGAAAGTGATGCATGCTAAACGCTAGTAAAAAAAAACACATATTTGATATTGACATGCAAGAATAACAAGTGTCAAAAACAAATATTATATTTTGATTTTCAGTGTTTGAACTATGTATAAGAAAGCGATACCCAAGTATAAGAAGTTATGCAAAATAAAATATCCTACATAATTATTCTTGAGATTTAACAAATGTTCCTGAGTAATTATGAATTTTAAGACTTTTGTAGTGAACCTTCCCTAACACGCTTTTCAAACACCAATCCAATAGTGACATTTACATAATCTATTTTTGTGAAATTTGATAAAAGCCCCTTTGAAGCTTTGGCCAAAAAAAATAACTACATTAGCTCACACATAAATTAATACAGACGTCATAGCAAAAACGAGTTTTTCATAAATAGAAGTCCCCAAAACATCAGAAACACTCTCCTCACTAATTAAAAACTGTTCTCAATCAGTACAGTACATATCGAGGTAATGAAAAATTATTCAAAATAATTTGCTACAAATGATTCATTTCTGTTTGGCTATCCACTGCGCTGTTAGCAAATATAACTATTATACATAAAATGTTACATCACTTTTTCCAAAATTCTACTAGCTCAAAAGTATATAGTATGCAAACGCTTTTAACTTGTAAAATTACTTCGGATATTTTGATGAAAATTAATGCAAATCGTCAAGATGGTAGTAGCATCCGATTTCTGATAAAAAAAATATATTTTACCCGCTTTCCCAGACAACTCCACACTCCAGATCTTCTAAATCGTTTTTGATATTATTAGTCCAGAAAACATTTGCAGAACTTTGAAAACAGTTCATTCACCGAATAGTAACTAACTAAAATGGTGTACTCATGAAAAATACTGCAATATTCAGTTTGATTTAAGACAACTTTTCTCTTGAATACATTTTAGATTCGAATACCATTACAAAAATTTCGTTGACATTGAAGTAAATTTTCAGAACTGCTGCTTCATGATTATTTTGAAAATGACTCGAATTACAAATCGACTTGAATTCTTCATGAAAACATAGTACTTGCATCCTGATTGGTGCGTACCTGTAAAGCAAGTCGGTGCTATTGGTTAGGATGATGTCAGACTTAGGCCGTACGGAAGGAGTGTTGTAAGGAGGGATGACTGCGGTATCGTTATATGCTTGAATGCGCGCATGCAGAGCCTTGTATTTCGTGTAGAACCTAAAAAGCAAGCGTGTGTTAATGGCTTGTTAGCGCTGCTGAAAACAACGGCTGTGTTCAACACATTGTCATTGATAAAATCGCTCTTTAATGTATTCACCGTTATCTGGTCGCATCACATCGAGAGATATAGTTTCAATTTATTTTTTGGCAAATCATAGACAAATCAGTATTTCAATATATAGATATGTAAGCAACAATCTGATAATGATCTCTTTTAATTAAAATAGTATTTAAGAATTTTTAAAAAAGATGAGTGAATAATTGAATAACGATTGTAACAAAGATATAATATAGGGAGTTCAAAACTGTTGAACAGATGAGATAGTTCTCAATATTTTTTTAAGTGAAATGTTATATTATAGCTTTTATTGATTCTTGAAATTATATTCAGAGATAAGCTTTACTGTCCAATAGCACATTTCCTCCTCTACAAAATTAGTTGACAGAATGATACTTTGTGAGATTCCCACGAATAAGTTTAACCGATTTGAACGATTCTCTCTGTATCCCAATTTGTGCAGACCCTAAAATAACACAAACTAATATTGACATTTCTTTGAATATGTTTCCAAAAATAAAGATAGACTAAGAGGTATTTTTAAGCGTTTCTATTTCTGAAAAAGAAAACAGCAAATTTGTAAACATACAAGTGACAACTATGGGAGACGAGTGTTGAATACAGCCAATATTAATCCTTAGTAAAGCTGTTGCGTTAGAAAATAATCATAAAGGTAATCTCCTCAGATAACTAAATGACAACTAATAATTCAACAAATAAACTCTACTAAACAGTGTTATTAATCATTAAATGGCACTTGTTATTTAAATGGTCACCAACTCCTAAAAATAGATCAGAACAGGCAACAAACTCTAAGAGCTGTCACCTGTTAAGTTCTGTCAGGATATGATGTGCCAAGTATCCGTTTTCACTAATAATCCGTAAGTTTTCGCATTCCTAGGGAACTCGATAGTTATTGTTAACTATTTCGAAAGGCAGCTTTTATTTGGTTAAAAATTAGTGAAATTATACAAAAAATATATTTTGAAATTATCAGATTTTGTTCTGTATTATTTCACATATTCGCAAAAAAATTAATTTGTACAAAGAGACTTCTTTAAAAGACCACCAAATAAATAGTTAGCTAATAAAATTAAAACTGGGATAACGTAATATAGCGATATACTTAAATTAGTGCAAATGATGAATATTTATTTCACACTAGAAAATAAATTATGTCTTTAATATTGTTCATGTCAGATGATTCTACCTCTCTTTTAATTAGTGTTGTCTATTTACCCAAGCAGCAATAATATAACGCAAAATCTACAAGTGTATATATATATATATATATATTTTAGTCTAAACCATATTCAAACTATTCCTATTTGGTAATTCACTTTACAATAAAAACGAGCATATTGTAGACTGTAACGGTGTGCATGCCTAAATATTATTCAAGCAACCAAATGAAAATGAAAATTTCAAACCTACAACCAAATTATAACAAAAATGGTAGCATTTCTGATGTAAATTAAAATCAGTACTTTGTACGTTTCTAAAATGCGAGTAAGTCCTAGTCCCATTTCTATTTTTCATGGGTTTAATGTAGATATAAGGGAAGTATCTATCTAATAAAACATCTGCCAAAATAAAGAATGTAAAGGCCAAAGCTATCCTCTAACGACTCTTTATCTTAAGAGCTACATTCCACAAAATTAACATACCAAGGGTAGGTAAGTTTGCTTCAAATATCAATTAAATTTCTCATTCACCGATGTAAGGTGTGTATCATTTCAGAGCTTGGTAGGATTCGTTTCTTTCTGGATTTTAAATGAGATTCGCATATTTTCTCCACCATCAATACTCGTTGCCTAACTTTAAATACATTCTCATTCAATTCCTTTATTTTAAGAATCGCCCACAAAAAATAGAAACAGAACACAATTTTAAAGACACGTTAAATTCAAGTACCAGTCCATCTAACAAAGTAATCATTAAGGAGACATGTTTCACAGCTCTGTAGCATAATCAGACCTATAATGGTAACGAACATTATGAGACAAAAATATAACTGCAGACTAATTATTTAAACTACACTTGAATGTGACCTGGCTTTCACAATTCAAATTATAAATATCAGGTTTCTTAGACCAAATGCACGGCATAATAAACAATCGGCAGGCTCACGCGCCTTCTCAATAACGCTACGCGCATATCCTCGCGCACGCCGTCATTTGGGGGTCCAACCTCTCAATCAAACCATTGTCGTCGTTTGTTACAATAAAAAAGAAATAGTTACGGCAGCTAGGAATCAGTAGCGTGTGCCTTGAAAGTATAATTTGTTTTTTGATTGGGATGCGAGTTTATAGTTCAATGGCGATGTGTATTATGTAGTTTATGACAGTTTTCTTAAGAATCGTAGAGTAATTTTCTAGATTTTATGATATAGCAGTTATTTTCTACTGTAATTTATTAACTTTGACTTATTTTCACTATGCGTGGGCAAAGTTGTGAACAAACGAATAAACTGCAAAAAAGCTTTTTTCCGTTTCCCAGAGATCCTATTAGGTATGTATATGGGATGCAATTTAAAATATACTATTTAAGGGTCAATACCTACGTATTTAGATTTAGGACGGTCAGTTTAAACAGGAAAATGTAATTAAGAGTTTAGGGTCAATATTTAATATTTATAGACTTCAATACGAGGGGGATTTCAGTAGCGAATTTGTGTACACTAAAATACCACTTTTGACAGAAATTACCACAAATTATCAGTAATTACCTCCAAATGACCACTCATTTCCTCTGTTACCCCTAATTACATAAGAAATTACCACTCAATACCACTTAAATTACCACTAATTTCCCCTAATTTTCATCCACTCAATTAAATTACCACTGCAATTGCCATTAAATTCCACGAATTAAAGTTAGTTTCAAATGATGCACTTGATTTAAAACTAAATAGCATGTTGTTACGTGGGTATATAATAAACGTACGAACTTCTCGATGCAAAAATCGAACTCGGCACACCCAAAAACCCTCTCCTAGTATTCGAATCGAAAAAGATAATCCACCTACGAAATTTTAATTTTTCGAAAATTTTTGTTGGATCCATTTACATGTCATTATCATAAAAATTTAATTTTCGAAAACGTATACGAGGTGGCAAAAAAATATTTTTTAAAATTTATCTTTTTTAGAATTTAGCAAGTAATTTCAATTATTTAGACAGTGTATCTATCTTTTTATTAACATATTTTGTTCATTATTTTGAGAACTGTCTGTTGATGACAAACAATACAAAAAATAGCAAAATATCCACACTACTGGACAAAATTAGCGGATCATCATTTTATTTTCCATAAGACTCAGTGTAAACATGCTAAAATGATAAGAATGAAGTTACAATATTTTCTTATTGGAAAAAGTAAATTTTCACCTGTTTATTCTACCGAGTATATTCAAAATTTCGGACCTACACTGGAAATGGACTAAGCACTGAGTAAAATGTCTTGGAAATTTAAAATCCCCTATGGAGTATAACTACAGGTAAAAAAGTTTTTTTTCTAGTACTAAAATGTTACAGTTTCAAGTGTCAATCACTACTAGCATTTTAATAATCAACTCGGCTTAATAGGCGTTTTTTTTTAAGGTGATATAAAGTTTTACCGTTGAGTTTAATGGAAAAATAAAATAATGGTGCCTTAATTTTGTGCAGTAGTGTATAAAAACAAACTTAATTAGAGATATTTTTTGGTTTTATTTCGAGATTTCTAATATTCTTAAACGAAACAGAAAAATGAATAATTTAATATACTACTTTTTTCATTCATATTAACTCATATTTTTAAATTAATAAAATCATTTTGATTTAGAGAATAATGAAGTCTTAAATGTAGAACAATATATGGTTGGATTATGTAAGAACGTTCATTATTTCAATAAGTTCGTATTTTAAACTAAACATTCCATAAATTTCATTTTGAGAAAGTTACTAAATTAAATTAAAAAAAAGTAATTAAATTAAATTAAAAAAAATCCATTTCGTTTCTAGCACAGTCAAATCTAATTTCTTTTTTCGGCAATATGTTAGACTAATGATAGGACTATTCCATGACTAAGATCTGATGATGCACGAATGCGCGAAACATGTAACCAAGATTTTAATTTTGTTATTTATAAAATATATATATTGAGAGAGCTTTATGTGATTTGGTTGATACACATAGAGCCTAATTATTTAAGGAGTCTCATATTATCAAATAAGAATGTATATATGTAAAGTACTCATGATTAATAAATGAAAGCTCACTGTAAGTTACAGACTAACAAAAGTTTCAACATTTTAGTTTAAGCGATACTTACGACTCGTCATTCTGGAAACTCTTGGTCCTCCTAAGCGTAACCTCGTTTTCATTATTGAGATCTGACGATAGATTCTTGTAGTCTTCTGAAACAGAAAGAACCATAACATTTTCTTAGGCTAAGAACAAAAATAAAAAATATATTTTAAACGTTATTTGGTTTGGCTAATTATTATAAAGGATTGTTTGTGTAACCCGTAAACCATATCTCATTAAGCTATACAATACATAGGAAGCACTGTAGTCGTGACTGAGGATGAAAAATCAGTATTTTATAACACTCAAAAGCGAATAGAACTAAAACGGCCGACATCAATAAGATCCACCTAAAGAATATGCAAAAAGTGGTCTCCTGAAAGAAAGATTTATTCAGTACCATACAAGCAATGGAAACATTTTTGGAATCCACAACTTTTTTGAAATACTCACTAAATTTATTTATTTGATGTAACCTACTCTAATAACTCTAGAATTAACTAACTACATAAAATTAATTAATTAATTAATGTAAGGTAATATATGCTTATTCCGTTACACTCAAATTTCGGTTCACTTGCAAATGATTCTCGATATTTGACTATTTAAGTCGTAAGTGACATCTATTCACGAATGGGTTTGTTTCGTGTGAATAACAATTTTAGAAGCGCTAGTACGCTATTTTGTACCTGCAACTTGTGAATTTATTTTACTATAGATTACTATATTTAATACTGGGTATTTCTATTACTTGACGCTACGTGATTTATAGTGTTAGTCACATGTTATAAATTAGCCAATAAAACCTCGGCAAGCATAGTTTGTCCAACGACTTGAATTTTGAATGCGAGATGTGGCATCTTGTGTTGAGACGTTGACGGGTAAGTGTTGGTTTTTAATCTTGAAATATTTAATTCATCTTGCAATATATTTAACTAATTCTTTCATTTTTAAATACATAATCAATATTTGTTTATGATTCGTTTAGTCTTATTTGACTAAAGAAAGAATTTAACATTGTTATATTTCACTTTTAATTATCGTACATCTTCAATATTTTTTAATTATTGTCGTGACCTTTAGAGTAATAATACCGATTTATTGGTGAATATTTGCGTCTCTCATTAATCACATTCATGTAATTTGAAACAGGCTTAATCCAAATTTAGGGAGAACGTAATTATTTTATCGTTCAGTGGTCACGCACATTTTTTACGTATTTCCATTCAAATTGAACAGTATTATTTGGGTTAATTCTCGTAGTAAATTCTATATATTCCTGTAAAGGTAGTAAATTGAATTTTCAGTACACCTTCTGCGAATTTTCCCAGATAGTGATTGTATTATCTTTATCTTTAATTGAATTGAGGTGCAATTGCGCTCAGTTTTCGTTTATGTGCCAAGGGCCTACATAAGAGTAATAGTAATTACTTACTTATTTTGAGTAATAAGACGTGTTGTTTGAGGTTGTACCTCTATTTCTCTATCTATTATTAAATTTAAAGTTACCTTTTATTTAAATTTACCGAGAGTCACTGAATTGAAACGTCAGACCATTATTTTCTTTTGAATTTTATATTTCACTCATCATTTCCTTACGAATTTTATATTTTAAAGTAAAGAAAAGGATATCTTGGGTAAAAGTAATTATTTATTATTGCTTGTTGTCTGCTCAACTTAACATTGTAATTTAAGTTTCTGATTATATCTGCTTTTACCAGTGAATTTTCAATTTGTAGATTGCTTCATCATATGTGTAACATTGTCACTGATGTTCAAATATTTCCTTGAATATTATTTAATTAGCAATACACATTGGTCTCAGACTAGTTTATTTCTCCTTTCATCTTATAAATCTGCACGACTGATTGAAGAAAACACCTTGCTATACCAAACCAATCTGAGGGAACCAATACTTCGTGAACCAAATAAGTCCTCGATAAACCCAACAGATACTAATTTGGGAACAGGCAGAAACGGTTCCAGTGGAGGTCCCAATACGATCACATGGTTACAGAATAATTGGACGAAGCTAAGTATTAGTCAGTCAGAAGATAAACATATTGTAAAGACCAATTGTATTTTTTAATGTTTCACAATTAATTTATTAACCTTTCACATTAATTTTAATTTTCATTACTAAGTCAATTTATTCATCAGATAAACTTCATTTCAAATAATTTCATCAATTATATTTGTAATTTAATTATATCGATAAACTCCATTTCAAATAATATCATCAATCATATTTGCAATTTAATTGTATAATTAATATATAGTTCGTTTGGAATTTACTTATTTAATTTATCGCAGGATAGATTGAGACATTGCGAATTGTAAGGACAAATTTCTGATATATTTATTTATATTTAAGTATTCATATTCAGTTAGCATTGTCTGTAGGAACTCTGGCGCCCAAAAAAATTACTGTTATTAAGTGAAACAACCTACCTCCTGAAGAAAAAAAACCGCAAAGAAAAAAATGAGTTACTAAAAAAAATTCTTATGGTTATGAAAAGTTATCGAACAACTAGTATTTCACTACAGGATTATATAGATTAAAGGTTGATGTTCTAGTTGTAATAAACTCAAATTATGTAGTTTCCACGTTACAGGAGAGAATAATTTTATTATTAAATTTAGATTTACCACAATTTTATGAGCTAATTTTACTTAATATCGATATTAAAAATATATTTTTCTGTAATTTATTTCAGTTCTGGTTTTATATAGATAGTCATATATTGGATGTCAAATATATTCTTACAATATTTTTAAATATACGGTATTTAATATTCTATAACAAACACTAAGCCCTTCATTCACTAAGGTTAGATTTAGGTTTAAATGGCGAACTCTAGGTAATTAATTTTAAGCGTATACCTTCTAAATATGCTAAATCTGGTAGATGTAGAAGAGGATAAATTTATTTTACATAAGAGCTTAAACCCGATGTGTTTGATCACCATCGATTCACCAACGTTAATCGTTATTTAATAGGGCGGTAAATGTTCAAAATATTAAAATTTCAGCAGCTTATCTCAAATTGTTCCTCAATAAATTACATTATTTGATTAAATTTATCTAAAATGCAAAAACCTCTTAATGTATATGTTTAACTAGAAGGGTGCTAATTATCAAACCAACCAAGGAACCGAAAAGTACGAACTAAGGACGGCAACAAGGCTTCTAATATCCATGGAACACTTAGTCATAGAACACTGCGTTATGGAAATAAAGAAAAGCAGTAGCATCAACAAGACTATTGTAATTTACTCTCGACAGCCCGGCAGGCATTCAAGGTACTTAAGGCCAATAGCATAATATCTATAATACTGGTATGGAGCTGCTATAAGGCAATAAATCAGCTTGGTAGTCAAAATAAAGCTACCCTAGGGCATGAACGCTACATGAGAAACGAAAAAGCCAGAGCTCATCTAGCTATGATAGGACCGGAGCCCTAGGTCGTCCATCAAGAATTGGGTAACAAGTCTCAAGAATGGTGTAACACGGCTACCAGGTCAAAGACAGACTAAGAAATTTATTAAGAAACCATCAACAAAACTTAACCTTAATAGAAAAACTGATCGATGGTAAGTCTGCTAACTGGTCACAATAGACTTAATAGACGCTCCAGTATTATAATGCTGGCAGCTGAAATGCTTCTTTTTACTCCCACTTGAATTCGTAATAGATACGAGCGTTTTCGTTCTGCATCCGATACACGCTACACTGAAGAACGATTGTCAAGGCTATGACAAAGCCTAATCAGAGCTACGAAACTAGAAAACGGATCTACATTAATTCACCGAATGGCAATATGCCAAGGGCAATTCGTCGAATAACGATTGGCTCAGTACAACATTCAACGAATAAAAATTTACTGAATTTTCTGCGACAATTGGCGGAAAGTGAACATTGTCCGAAAAGACGATTCGCCGATGGGCTACTTACAGAAAAACAAGTTAATTTCAGTGTGTCCATATAGAAAGTTTCCGCAACGCAGCTTTTCTGTAAGCCTGCACAAAAAAATCTATAAGCTTAGTTTTTTTTTTTTAGTTATTTCAGCTACACCAAAGTTAACTCCAATGAAGAAATTTTGTTTAACTAAAATCTTTTATATTAACAAATTATTATTTTTTTACTTTCTACAAACCCTCCTGAACACGAAAAAAATCTTTTGCTGCAGAAAGTCAAAATTATTGTTTTAATACTATTTATTATTTTTTTAAAGCGCGTTTCACGCGCTTTATTTTGGTTAATCCTTTCCTAGGTCCTTCAGATTTCACTTCCGCTAAAAGAGTTAACTTTCTTATAAGAACACATGTAATTAAAACTGAAGGGCTGAGCTAGCAATAGTAATAACTCAAGGTTTTTGCAAGATGACGCCGAGAGCAAATTTTTTTGGTAAAAAAGTGACTCAAAAGGAGATTTAAATGTGTTTTTCAAGTGTGACCAACGAAAGAAGTGCAGGTCTGTTAGTTATTCATGCTAAAACAATGGGGAGGTTTTTGAAGGGAATACGCATGAACTATTTTGATAAGAATGCAGAAACCCGGTAGCAACCAAATGTAGAGATGGAATAAATGATAACCAATTGAATCTATTAAATCAATAGGCTCATTTTCAATTTTCAAAAATAATTTTATTCAAAAGACCTTGACATATTAAGTTGGTATACCAAAAATCAGATTTTTCGGAGGTCTAAATTGGTGAAAATAAATAATAATACCGCTGGAACATTGTAAACGCGTGACGTCATAAGATATGAAGGTCGCGTGTTATTCTCGTTGAGATATATATTTATCTATGACAGTGACAGCATTCTTGCGGCGCAGTGGCGCGGGTCGCGGCCAAGCAACAGGACGTGATCCTCGAATATTTCATTTCAAGAACCGCTTAACGGATTGATTTAAAATTTTGAATATGGCTCACTTATATGATGTATTTTGGAACGCTGTGTCCTGCGTTCCGACACAAAACGTGCACCGCTGCCAAATTCATACAGGTGCTTACGCGGAGCATTTGAAGCAGCTCTATTTTAACAGAGGTTCGCGATCGACGGACGTACTTGCACTGATATTTTACGACCGCCAGGCGGAGGTTGTAACGTTGCAACAGTAAACGAGCATGAACCTTGTCGAGACCTGTTGCATAGTCGCGCTTGCGGATTTAGGTTATCGTTTTGTTTTTGTATTGTTAATTGAAAATATTTATTTGTAAAATGGGACCGGGCGAAACTTCGACAAGTCTTGGCCGCCCGGCGAAAAAAGTGAACAGACATTTAACTGTGGGCGAAACATGCATTGGTAAAAACCGTGCATAAAGTATTCGCGCTCGAAATCCCGATTTAGGCGCGGAGGATGCAGCAGAACTGTGCGGAAATTTAACAAAATTGTCTTCTTGGACAGTTTTCTGATCACTTCACGTTGATAAAAAGAAGGAAAAAAAGGAAACAAGCGGTAGAAAGAAAGTAATACTAGATGATGACGTAAAATATGCAATTCGCCGGAAAGTGCACAGTTTTTTTTTAGAAACGAAATGCCAACCCTAAATAAAATCAAAGCTGAATTAAATGCTGATGGATCATTACCCAAAATATCCTTTGGAGTTTTAAAGCGACTAAATATATTTCGGTATTTAAAGGGAAATTGCAAGAGCTTTTTAACCGAAAAAAAATGAGATAGTGTTGTGGCGAAGAAAATTTTTAGAGGAAATACGTGACCATAGGCTTAAAGGTAAAAATAGTATATTATATACCTAGGTTAATAATGGCCTTCTTAACCGATGTATATATAGAATTTTTTTTACTACTAACACTGATATATTACCATATTTGATTCGATTTGATTTTTATATTAGTCATTTTCTACTTATTTTTCAAATAGTTCGAAATATCAGGTAGCCTGGAAGTTCAGTTGTCTAACTGACAGAATGAATTTACTAATCTCCTGACAGCTCCATACATACAAAGTACCTTCTTTCCATCTAAATTTTGACAAAATCGCATTATTAATAAGAATACTATGGGGAGTCATGAAAAGTGAATCATACTGTATATAATTTTTTTACTAATAGCACTGATACAATCCTTATCATTATTTGAATTGATTAGATTTTGAAATTAATCATTTCCTACTCATTTTTCAAATAATCCGAAATGACAACTAGTTGTCAAACTAACAAGTTTAAACTTAAATGACATTTTCCGTTTCATTACTGACCTAGGTTTTTTTTTAATATTATTATTTACCTATGGTGAGAAATGTTACTTCTCATTTGAGGAATGGAGTAAATAATGGTGATTTATCATGTTAGTAGTAAAAAATATATATTATACTGACGAAACATGGTTAAATGAAGGGCACACACGCTCCAAAGTATGGCAGGACTTAAACGTATCAAGTGCACGTCAAGCATTTCTGGACGGGTTTTCCACTGGTTGGAAATCTCCTTCTGGTAAGGGCCGTCGACTGATTATTACCCACATAGGTAGCAACTCTGGTTTTTTGGTTGGTGGTCTTAACGTTTTCGAATCTACGAAGACTGGCGACTACCATGAGGATATAAATGCTGAAGTTTTTGAAAAGTGGTTTTCGTCCGTATTGATGCTCGTGGATCCCGGTTCGGTAATCGTAATAGATAATGCGCCGTATCACACTCGGCGATTAAAAAAATACCCACTTCTGTTTGGCGAAAAGCAGACATAATCGACTGGTTAAAATCAAAAGACACATACCATTTGGTGAAAATATGCTTAAAGTACAATTGTTTGATATTATCTGTGTTCATAAAGACAAGTACATATATTAAATGTTGTTGTTGTTGTCGATGAAATGGCGCATAAACGTGGTGTTACTCTATTGCGATTACCGCCATATCACTGCGAATTAAATCCTATCGAACTTATATGGGCCCAGATAAAAGGTGAAGTTGCGAGAAAAACACAACATTTAAATTAAATGACGCTAAAGTTTTGTTAAACGAAGCTATTGATAACGTTGCAGCAGATAATTGGCAGAAGTGTATCGAACATGTCATAAAACAAGAACAAAAAATGTGGGGTTTGGATACTACGGTCGAAGTTATAGTTGAACCTCTTATTATCAATCTTGGTTCCGAAAGTAGTGATAGTAATGATTCTGAGTCAAATTCTGATCAAACCTCCGATAACGAGTAATAAACTTAAAATTTTATTGATTTTCGATGTAAACTTTTGATGCAACTTTCAATATGGTGTTTTATGATAAGAAAAACCCCTTATCATCCATGGCTCTTTTTTTCCTAGGCTTAATGAATACATAGTACTATTTGTTTGTAGTACAATTTTGTTGCTTAGTACTAGACTTAGGCATAATTTTGAATATACGTTCTTTTTTGCATATTTTGGACTAAAATCATGCATATTTATACGCATAAACTTAATTTTTTTAAGTGCATATTTGCTTGTCTACTTATTACTATTCCATTATATAGTTATTATAAAAAAATTATTTACAAAGCAATTGTATCCTCCACTGGAATTTCCTTACCTCTTGGCGCGCCTTAAAACTAAGAATGAGTCACTGACTATTTTCCGGCTTACAGTATAGTATGATTATTATCCTACATGACGTCCAAAAAATCGCGAACATTTTCGGGGTGTATTCGTCATTTTATCAAAATTATAATATATTTTTTAAATGCTCGAAAAGGATGCCAAAAATTAATTGTACAAAATATTCAATATAGCATCCAGTGATACGCTTCTTTATGAACCGGCAGTAATTACTGAAACAAGATTTCGGAAGCCTATGGAGACATCCTGAAATTATTTAAATTAATACTTAGGAATAATATCTTCATAATAAGAGTTATTTTACGTGGGCGTGATTTTAATTCGATTTCAGTTGCTAATTTATTTCAATCTCATTATCATCGCCGCTGCTTTCAGAATCTAAAATCATCGTCTTTTTCCAGCAACTCTAACGATGCCATCAAAATTACCTTATTCCTATCTATTTTGAAACCATGCGAAAGTCCTTTTTTAAAATGTTGTGAATTATTATATCGAACTCAGCCCGATAATGGCTTTCACGATGGCACTGCTGATAGTGATGGCTTTGCCCGTCATTCCTGTCCAAAAAAAAACTCAATCACATCAACACTCAACACAAATTTCATATGGCGGTATTGGAACACAGAAGCCATTCCTTTTGCAAGACTACAATAAAGTGTTACCTTGATTGAGAACAATGCCCAAAGGTCTTTGACCAAAGAAAAAATCATTGACGAAAACGGAATAATCTGAATATACACAAACCGTGTGATAAGGTATACAGCTGCGGAGATGGTCAATAATTACAAAAAGCAAGGACGACTACTGGGTTAAGGAAATAGCATGGAATCCTGAACATCTTAAAAGGTTCCTCATACAGAGTTTCAACTTTCATCATACTGCAGAGTGCAGATGAACATGTTTCTAAAAGTGCAAATGTTCGTCATAAGTTTTAATTTTGTTATTTTGCATTAATTCTAATAATTTTGACTATTACATCTTGTGTTTTAATGAACACTGGATGTGTAGCAATAAAATTGATCATCTTAAATAAATATGTCTTTTCTTGATTACTAAAAGCATCCGTTTTCTTACATTTCACTACGTTTTTTTGTTAACTTATAAATACTTGTACTGGGTGTCCCATTTTCGATGATATTACGGGGTATCTCACTCACGAGTAAAGATAGAGAGTTGCGGTTTTCGCAATACTGTGCTACTTTTTTGTGAAAAGAACGATGGTATAAACAAAATTTTCATAGCCCGCTTCGTTTCTGAGATACAGGGCGAAATTGAAAATAATGCATTTTGGGACCCCCCTCGTATCTCCGTTATCCTTTAACATATCGCAAAGCTAAAAAATTGCTCTTATACAGTTTTTGACGTAGAATCCAGTGGCGTGATCAGATTTTTGCTGTGAGCTGTCAATTTTTGACTATAAATCAAACTTATGTATTTTTAAATGGAATACCCTGTATATTTTTCTTTCGTTTGATTGGAAATGTTATAAGCTTTATAAAAATATATAATACATTATATGTATTTTAAATAATAAGCCTAAAATTCATAATTTCACAAAATGTGTGTCGATACGACACTTTTGTATTTTTTTTTGTAACACCCTGTATATTTTTCTTTCGTTTGAACGGAAATTTTATAAGCTTTATAAAAATATATAATACATGATATGTATTTTAAATAATAAGCCTAAAATCCATAATTTCACAAAATGTGTCTCTATACGACACTCTTGATGAGTATTAGCAGGCAGAGATTATTAAGAACAATGGAATGGTAATTTTTTATTGGCAAGACCTTTCAGTGGCAAAATGTTTATTTTCTGTGTAATATTGTATTTTTTACGATGGCTCAAAATGGAAATTAGGTATCAATATTTCGAAAAATATGACATGTTAGTCTGCTTTATACAGAGCAATAAAAACTTCCGTGAAGCTTCTCAGCTATGTTCCAATAAGTTTGTTTGAATATTCATTTACCTTTTGACTTATTTGGGATTATTTTTTTAAGTATCATTTTTATTTATAGATATTCCGAAGAAGGCAAAAATTGGTAGAACAAGGAACGTTGCCTCCGCCCTTACTGCGATTTTCCTTATTATACGTTTTTGGTAGGGGCCGGATAAACGTCCCACGTTCTCTTTATTCCGGAAAACATTAAATGACCAGGTTGTCTTCTTTCAGAATATCCATAAATTAACATGATACTTAAATACAAAATAAACCCAAATAAGTCAAAAGGTAAATAAATATTCAAACAAACATATTGAATAATAGTTGAGAACTTCTCAAATTGAGAAGTTTCACGGGAGTTTTCATTGCTCTGTATAAAGCAGACTAACATGTCATATTTTTCAAAATATTCATAATTTTCGTTTTCAACCATCGTAAAAAATACAATATTACACAGAAAATATAAATTTTGCCACTGACAGGTCTTGCCAATAAAAAAATGATCATTCCATTGCCCTGATAATCTCTGCCTACTAATATTTATAAGGTTGTTTAAAAGATAATGCTTATACTATACTCATCAAGGGTGTCGTATAGAGATACATTTTGTGAAATTATGAATTTTAGGCTTATTATTTAAAATACATATCATGTATTATATATTTTTGAAAAGCTTATAAAATTTCCATTCAAACGAAAGAAAAATATACAGGGTGTTCCATTTAAAAAAATATAAGTTTGATTTATAGCTAAAAATTGACAGCTCACAGCAAAAATCTGACTACGCCACTGGGTTCTACGTAAAAAAGTTTATAAGAGCAAGTTTTTAGCTTTGCAATATGTTAAAGGATAACGGAGATACGAGGGGGGTCTCAAAATGCATTATTTTCAATTTCGCCCTGTATCTCGGGAACGAAGCGGGCTATGAAAATTTTGTTTATATCATCGTTCTTTTCACAAAAAAGTAGCACAGTATTGCGAAAACCGCAAGTCTCTATCTTTACTCGTAAGTGAGAT
This sequence comes from Pissodes strobi, assembly GCA_016904865.1. Lineage (NCBI taxonomy): Eukaryota > Metazoa > Arthropoda > Insecta > Coleoptera > Curculionidae > Pissodes > Pissodes strobi. The sequence continues at coordinate 315,945 of MU182036.1, forward strand.
ACCCCGTAATATCATCGAAAATGGGACACCCTGTACACATATATGCATGAAAATAGTATATTAAGCTACTAGTTTCAACAGATCATATTTTTTCGCATGAGCAGGAAATCAGGAAACTACTAATTTTCTAACGTACGAGTGCACTAAATGTCTTTTTAAAAAAATAATAATTAGTCTATTCCCGATCAGCAGTTGCGTGGTTATCTTGTGATTTGCGACGTCGTTACTACTAGTGCTCTCAATCAGGGCGGGCCTTGACATAAACAATTTTGCTAATATCGGTGCAACCAACCTTTGAAAAAAATTAAATATAGCGACAAAAAGAGATTCTTCTCGACACTTCTTTGGGTATCTAAATAAAATAATTTTGAACGCAAAATAGAAATTTTTGATTTGTTGTTTTTATATAGGATTGTAAATATTGCATACCTTATGTTACGATTTTTGAAACAGCTTTTCTCATCTTGACGTATTAAATATTTATGTGTTGCATGAATGACATTTAATTCAGGAGATATATGATAGATGAAAAACGGCATACCAAGATAATGGTCATGTTTTTATTACATAGCACTCCAAGGAGGTTTTAGTTACAAACATTATTCTAGTTCGAACTGGTAAAAATCTAGTTGCAATAATTTTAGTAGTGCAAAAAAAATCAGAAATGGTTTCCATAGGGTAATTCAATTTAAATCAATTTCCTCTGCAACACTGAGGAGAGCATTAAATAAATAGTACTTACTGAATCCCACTGTACTTTTATCCGGACTATTTAAATCAGACTTGGGCTTGGTAATTTGTTGTCTCCAAGGCATTTTCTCTTCAGAATTTTCAATTTTCGGTGGCAACGGTGGTTTGGTGATCTCGGGCTCTTTAATTGTAACCTTGTCGTTTATAGTCTGAGAATTTACTCTGTTTTTCTTTTCTGTAAAACAATATACAACATATGTATGTGTGTATGTATATATATATTAAAATAATTATAATCATGAAATGTTTTATCTGATCAAATATGAAAATATGTACAAAAATAATTTAGCCAGGTCACAATAGATCATCACTTCAATACGATAATTTTTGTTTTCAGGGACAAATTATTTAATCGCTTTTGTCCATATCACTTCAACCCCAATGCAAATCGTATAAAATGTGATGTGGCGCAATAATTTAAAGCTTATTAAAAAATATAGCCCATTACTTTATAAATTCAAGCCACTGGTTGTTGAACAACTCCATTTGAAAGACAAACAAAGAAATTGTTTACTAGTAATGTGTAATTATATAGTGTTTACTCCATAGAATAATAAATCACTGGTTCAAAATGTTGCAGGACGATGGAAAGAGTGTCTGGAGTGATTTGACGCAGTCGTTAATGATGCGGTTCTTCAAGAATGGCTGGGTTGCATACATTTCGGTCGTTAAATGTATCCGTAGAAAAAAAAACGAATGGATTTAAGTCATGAGATCTTTGAGACCATTCAATAAACCAATCCCTCTTACCGGTAATGTCTTTCAACAACTGTCGTACGGGTTATGCATTATGAGGAGATGTCTTCCTGGAATATCACATTTCTTCTGGTCAATATCCATTTTTTAATAAGTATATCCCGTTTGAATTAAGTTGTAGGTAAGAACACTCCAATTATACAAATCACCATAAATATTAGCCCAAACATAATTTTTTTTTGACTGTTCTGATTCCGAATGTATCGGTTAGATCCCTCTCTATCTTTAAAATTAACTCAGAAAAATTACAAAAATCATTCCATAGCATTAATGCGATATAAAGAGAACGCTATAAAATAATGTGTTGACCAAACGCATTGATGATATGGCACAATTTTTGTAATGTTTCTCAGTTAGTTTATAGATAAAGAGGTATCAAACCTGGTATATTCGAAATCAGTAGTGAACCAACTATCCGGTAAATGAATCATATACGGGGTAATTCATTTAAAAAAAAAACAAGTTGGTGATTTTAAACAAATTGTCTATCTTCATTTGTTTTATCCGATGTCTAATTGTAACAGTTCATGAAAAATACTTTAACTTCGGTAATTTAAATTTTTAGGTCTAAAAGCGCTATGAGTGTCCTTCAAATACACGGAAAAATCCTGTACAGAGTGTCCCAAATTCGAGCCTCATCATTGGGATCTCGGGAACTAGAAGAGATACGAGGTCGGTTAAATGGAGGCAAAGTTGCGCAATTTGATGCTGATCAAAATGAGACCTTACAAGTTTAAAAATTCCGAACACTTCCGAAGATTTTTGGAAAAAACCGAATATTCGCGATTTCATTTTTATTTTTTTATGACTTTATTTGAATAGATAAAACAAAATAAATTTCACATTCTCATTGTTACTCTTTCTTTTCTACAAGATTTTCAAACCGACGTTTCGTCTTTGAGCTGCCATCAGAACTTTGTTTTTTTAAATACGGCCCTGGATTTTTTATTACGGACTTTAAGAGCTTCTAAGGTTCCAGAATCAATGATGTATCGCAATTATTCGAAAAATTGATATTAATGGCATTTTTCATAAGATCTCATGTGTTAGAGAGAGAAAGAAAACATATTTTTGGTAAGATCTTACCAGGAAATCATTATAATGTTTTTTTGAAGAGTATGCGATACAACAATGAGAATGTGATGTATTATTTGTTCCAAATCTAATCCCACACAACTATTTACTTGGGTAAATTGCTAAAAATATGGCCTAGAGCCTATGGTTTGAGTTTGAGGGTTGATACTTTAATAATTATATTATTTATTAACCACTTCTTATGACAGTTTTTAAGCTTTCTTTATGCAAAGCATTAATGCGTAAAAAGAGGTTATTGTTTTTAATCCTATTAAAAATCTATTTTCTGTCTCTCTCTAACACATGAGTTCTTATGAAAAATGTCACCAATAAGAATTTTTCGAATAAGTGCGATACATCATTGATTTTGGGACCTTAGAAGCTCTTAAAATCCGTAATAAAAAATCGAGGGCCGTATTTAAAAAAACAAAGTTGATGATGGCAGCTCAAAGACGAATCGTTGGCTTGAAAATCTGATAACACCATCTTGAAGAACAGAAAAAGTAGCAATGAAAATGTGAAATTTATTTTGCTATATCTATTCAAATAGAGTCATAAAAAAATTAAAATTAAATCGCGAATATTCGGTTTTTTCCAAAAGTCTTCGGAAATATTCGGAATTTTTAAAATTGTAAGGTGGACCTCGTATCTCTTCTAGTTTCCGAGATTCCAATGATGAGGCTCGAATTTGGGACACCCTGTACAGGGTATTTTCCTTATAATTGGTGCGGGTTCTGCTGCCTTTGCTTTGGGCGATAAAAAAACCTTCGAAACGAAAGTTATAGAACTTCTTACAAGCTATAACAATTTGCTTTAGGAAAAATAAAATTAACATAGCAAAATCGAAAAAACGACCTAACCTTTTTCCGGTTTTTCACTGTTAATTTTATTATTTCTAGAGTAAATTCTTATAACTTGCAAACAGTTCTGCACCTTTCGTTTTCAAAGTTTTTCCAAAAGGAAAGGCAGCGGAAGCCGCACCAATTATAAGGAAAAGATCCTACGCTTCCCACAATATTCGGGGATCCTAATATTCCAAATAACGACATGATGTCAATTGACACTACCGTTAAAAAAATTAAATGTCATCAGGAAAACATCGCATCGTTATTAGTTTCTTTACTCATGCCGGTCTTTATTAAGTTCTTGGATTAGTTGAATTATATATGGTTGGAATTTGGAATGCTTTAAGATCATTCAGTCATAGTAGCGAACCAGACATTTTTCATATACTTAATGCAGGGTCTATGGCAACATGGCTTCAAACTGCTATTTTCACTACATCATATCTTACGAATTTTTCAACATTCCTCTTCTTCCAATTCTAAAACAAATCTGTAAACAAACAATAGCCGATTGCTGGAGAGTATAATTTTTTTTCAAAATAAAGTCAATCATTTGAACTTTTTTCCCGGTAACTATTTCAGATGGATCGAAAAATTAAACGAAGCAAGCAAAATGTCTAATTTTTAAATAGCCCTTATGGTGATAATTTACAATAAATTAGGTGATAAGACTAGCGATTCGTAATTTTTGCATGGGAAAAATTGTTTTGCTTCCAAATGAGTTTGTTTTGTTGCCATGTTTATCAAAAAAGACTATAAATTTAAATCGCTATTACTCTACAGCTAGTGGTTCAAATTTAAAAAGTAAAGTGTCGTTGCTAAATAAAATTTAATAAGCTTGAAATGATGAACCCTCGCCCAGCCACTTATATTTTATAGAAGATTAGCTGAGCAATGTGCCCTGTTGGAAACTAAAACGGAACTGTCTTAACGTTTCCTGTCTTCATTTTTAAAGGCAAAAATCAGGATGGACTGCTCTGAAGAAAAAAAAACACAGGACCAAAATAATACATTGGCCATCAACTTCTCAACAGCAATCTTGCTAAAAGATGATACACATAATACACTTAAAGCTGATTGAAAAATATAGGTTAGGAGCCGTTCTGTAATAGATTCTGTATACTGACATGTGTCGCCCAACGGCTGAAATGCTTGAAGTTTTACCACAATTATTGTACAGGGTGTCCCATTTTCAATGATATTACGGGGTATCTCACTTACGAGTAAAGATAGAGTTGCGGTTTTCGCATTACTGTGCTACTTTTTTGTGAAAAGAACGATGGTATAAACAACATTTTCATAGCCCGCTTCGTTTCTGAGATACAGGGCGAAATTGAAAATAATGCATTTTGTGACCCCCTCGTATCTCCGTTATCCTTCAACATATCGCAAAGCTAAAAACTTGCTCCTATACACTTTTTAACGTAGAATCCAGTGGCGTAGTCAGATTCTTGCTGTGAGCTGTCAATTTTTAGCTGTAAATGAAACTTGTATATTTTTTAATGGAACACCCTGTATATTTTTCTTTAGTTTGATTGGAAATTTTATAAGCTTTACAAAAATATATAATACATGATATGTATTTTAAATAATAAGCCTAAAATTCATAATTTCACAAAATGTATCTCGATACGACACTCTTGATGAGTATAGTATAAGCATTATCTTTTAAACAACGGTATAAGTATTAGTAGATAGAGATTATTAGAGCAACGGAATGATAATTTTTTATTGGCACAACCTATCACTTACAAAATTTGTATTTTCTGTGTAATATTGTATTTTTAATGATGGCTGAAAATGAAAATTATCAATATTTTGAAAAATATTACATGTTAGTCTGCTTTATACAGCGCAATGAAAACTCCTGTGAAGCTTCTCAGCTATATGTCAATAGGTTTGTTTGAATATTTATTTACCTTTTGACTTATTTGAGTTTATTTTTTATTTAAGTATCATTTTAAGTTATAGATATCCTGAAAGAAGGCAACCTAGTCTTTTAATGTTGTCCAGAATAAAAAGAAAATTGGTAGAGCATGGAACGTTTATCCGGCCCCTACCAAAAACGTATAATAAGGAAAATCGCAGTAAGGACGAGGGCAACTTCTCTTGTTCCACCAATTTTTTATTTATTCCGGAAAACATTAAAAGATCAGGTTGCTTTCTTTCGGGATATCTATAAATTAAAATGGTACTTTAAAAAATAAACACAAATATGTCAAAATGTAAAAATATTCAAACAAACTTATTGAAATATAGCTGAGAAGCTTCACGGAAGTTTTCATTGCTCTGTATAAAACAGACTAACATGTTATATTTTTCAAAATATGGATAATTTTCATTTTCAGGCATTGTAAAAATACAATATTACACAGAAAATAGAAATTTTGCCACTCACAGGTCTTGCCAATAAAAAATTAGCATTATTCCATTGTTCTAATAATCTCTGCCTACTAATACTTATACAGTTGTTTAAAAGACAATTCTTATACTATACTCATCAAGAGTGTCGTATAGAGACAAATTTTGTGAAATTAAGAATTTTAGGTTTAATATTTAAAATACGTGTCATGTATTATATATTTTTAAAAATCTTACAAAATTCCCAATCAAATGACAGAAAAATATACAGGGTGTTTCATTACAAATATACAAGAGTGTCGTATTGAGACACATTTTGTGAAATTATGAATTTTAGGCTTATTATTTAAAATACATATCATGTATTATATGATTTTATAAAGCTTATAAAATTTCCAATCAAACGAAAGAAAAATATACAGGGTGTTCCATTTAAAAATAAAGTTTCATTTATAGCTAAAAATTGACAGCTCACAGCAAAAATCTGACCACGCCACTGGATTCTACGTAGAAAACTGTATAAGAGGAAGTTTTTAGCTTTGCGATATGTTTAAGGATAACGAAGATACGATGGGGTCCTAAAATGCAATATTTTCAATTTCGCCCTGTATCTCAGAAACAATGCGGGCTATGAAAATTTTGTTTATACCATCGTTCTTTTCACAAAAAAGAAGCACAGTATTGCGACAACCGCAACTCTCTATCTTTACTCGTAAGTGAGATACCCCGTAATATCATCGAAAATGGGACACCCTGTACAGTCAATAATCAAACTAATACCCCCAATAAAATGGCTAATTTTATATTATAGTCGTCACAAAATGAAAAATATTTGATTCAACAGATTTACAATAAAAGAAGTAAATGGCAACATAATACTGGGAAAATCAACATTAAAACATAATTTCAAATTTTTACATGTTCATCTTCATTTTAGTTAAAAACAACCACTATCTAAAATGGTTTTTTAATACATCTTTAAAATTTTGATTTTAAAATTTCTCTATTTGGTGATGTTGCATTGTACGTTTTTTGAATTCCCTGACACACTAGCCTGAAATTTCTGTTGATCATCTTCAGAAACAACAAGATTTTCAGGCAATATTGTGATTCGAGTTATTCTCAAATTGTACAGGGTCATCCAACGAGGACTGAACAGAGCCATATTTGTAGCTGTCCATGCATTTAAAAAATAAATGTGAAATAGCCATCTTTAATCTGAAAGAACACTTAAGAAAATCATATGAATTGAAAGAAAAAAGATACGTCATAAAATTAACATTTCCTTGCGACCCATTCATTTATTGGTTCGTTTTTGAGTCTCATTTTTTCGATACATTTCAATAAAAAGAATTTCGTATTAATTTTTAGTAACAACAGAATTAATTCAAATAATATGAGAAATTTACGATTTAAATTAGTAAATATAAAAATTAACAATAAATACCTGAAATGCCAAAACAATATTCTTTCAAAGTCTAGCATTTATTACTACTTTTAGTAGATACTAGCAAAAGTGAAACATATTTAATATTAACGTTATTAACAAAACAATTGTAATAATTTTGAAGTTCAATATACCTGCAATTATTTGCAAAGCATGCCTGGAAGCATCTTTTTATATTTTCAAGACTACCCATAATATAATTTTCCCTGTATCGAGTTAATTTCATAGATAATTTTGTTTCTCAGTTTATCGACGTTCCTGTTGTTCTGACGATATACTAGTTTTCAAATATCGCCATAAAAACATGCCCATTATTGTAATATCTGGGCTATTTGGTGGCCATCTAATATTTCCATTGCGGTCAATCCACTCGAGGTACCGCTGGTTTAAGAAGTCGACAACATCACGAACTGCATGCGGTGGAGCTCCATCCTGCTGCCAGCGGTAGCTCATCCCGGAGGATATCAATTTCATTTTGAAGCAGTTGCCGGTTAAATTACCACTGGAAAAAAAGTCCAATGATCTTATTCAGGTAGGAACTAATGATATTCCTTAACATTTATTGCTTCATACTTTGTCGGGTTTTCATAAGCCCAAAAATGCATATTATGTGGGTTATATATCCCAGCAGTAGCGAAGGTAGCTTCATCCGTCCACAATTTTTTTTAAAATAAATCTGGGTCCAGATCCTGATTTCTTATTATTCAACGGGAGACAAATTGAAAACGTAGTACTTTTTGTGCCGTCGTCAGTTGTTGGGCTGGAATAATTCGAAACGGAATCGTTTTATACTGTTTCAAAGTTCTTTGGATGCTACCATAAGTAGTTGTTCGCCTTCTTGGACCATAGCGGATATCTCGGCAATCTGCTCTAATTGAATTTCTTGGATTATTTCTAACATAATTTAGCACTCAACGATCCCGCACCATGGTTCTTGCAACGATGCCCTTGTTGCCATGTAATTACTTAGCTCTCTTCAAATAAGTGCTTTCAATTTAAAATTATCTTCAATCAAATACGCCTATTGTATTCGGAAAAATATAATGGGCGGACCTCTCTTGTGTTCGCACCACTTATGTAATAATTTTATGACCTGAAATCGTTCATTCAGGAAATATTTCATTTTAATCAACACTAAACGATAAACTTCCACAGATTATTGACATTTTGTGTTTTGGCTTTTTAGGTATTTATTGTTACCTTTTTCTGTTTACTCATTTAAATCGTAAATTTCTCATATGAACTAACTTAATTCTGTTATTACTAAAAATTAATAAAACACTTTTTCATTGAAACTTATCGACAAAAATGAGAGGCTTTCAAAAACGAACCAATGAATAAGGAGTCTCATTAAGAAAATGTATGTAATATAATGTATAATAACTATTTTGTTTCAATTCAAATTATTCTTTTAAGTGTTCTTTTAAACTCTATGGAAAAAAATAATCAAGATGGTTTTTTAATATTTTTTAAAATACTAGGAAAGCCACAAATAAAGCCCTGCTCAGTCCTCGTTGGATGACCCTGTCCAGTCAGTAATAAAAGTAAAGTCTCAATAAAATTGGCTAATTTTATAACATAGGGCATACCTATTAATATAATATACATTGTAACCTAAACTAGACCCATTAACTTAGTCTTTCAGGAATTACTCTGTAGAAGCGTCACTTTTTACCAACTAAACATAAGCAGATTCTAAATGGTGTGGATTGGTTAGTGTAGAAAGTTATTTTAATACCCATTCAATATTTATTATTATTAGTTAAGATAAAATGCTTTAGAGGCCAATTTAATTTAGTTTAATATTAGTAAAAATTTAGTATGTCTTGAACAGGATGTCAGCGATATGTCAAAAAATATTGATCTGAAGTTAAACTTTTCCCTCCACTTAAAAACCAACTTCTCTGTAAGACCATATGAAATGAAATATATTATTAGCCAAATTGCCCGTACAATCTTATTTGCTAAACAACTTGACAGATATATTTTATACATAGATTCCAATATATTTAATAGCGATAATCTGAATTCAAATATCGATTAAATAATTTATTATAGACATAAGCAAATGCATGCAAGCAATAACATTTAAAAACTACGGAAAAGGGGCAGTTTTTTAATAACTAGTTACAGTAAATTTGATGCACATTCATTGTTAAATGGATCCATTCCATAGCTTCCATGAGTTATTCACGAACATATTAAAAACGTCCTCAAAATGATTTAGTAAATATTAAAGAAATTAACATGACATTGACAGACTTAGAGGGACATTTACCATCTTCCTCTGAACTGGCTTCTTCTGATTCGCTTTCTGATGTTTCTGTCGCACTCTCGGATTCACTTGCACTAGACACATCCATCTCTGCATTGGATAGCAAGGTGGAAAGAGAAAAGTTTGATTTTGTAACTATTGATGTAGTACATTGTAATAAAAGTATAATAACAACTGAGGAATTGCAGTCGTTGAAAATTAAACAATTAATCTGACAGTTTGACTGCTTAAGAATTTCAATCAGTTAATTTTATTAATAGTCCTAGTAGACAATTGAACAAATAATTTCCTTTTCCTTACTTATCTAAACTACCCAATCTCTATTAAGCTTTGAGTTAGAAAAAATAAATCCTTAATGGCAGGCGAGATCAAGTAATACTTCATTTGGTATATTATCAATTTGGTTTTCCCATTTTAAATTTTCATTTAAGATATGTCTAAATATTTACCATTAATTTCTCATTAAACGTTTTTTTGTTAAACCATATGGCTTTAGATTTTTCTTCTGATATATTTTTATCATATTTCACTAACCATTCACTTTGCATAGGACGTTATTAATTTCTATTGTCATTTGTATGATTCCTTTGCAGTAATGCTGATAAATCTACATAAAATCCATACAAATAAAAACTCTATACCAATTGCATTCTATCCCATTTTGTAAGTGGCTAAGTTAAAATGTGATATTTATAAAACATCAACAAAAATAATTTGAACATGGAATCAAGAGCATAGCAGGATAACAGGAAATGGCAGTGTGGATAAACCGTTCAAGAAAAACTCGAATAAAAAATGGATATGACTAAAAACAACATAATCTTGATAATGAGGACGAAAACAAATTAATCCAACTGATCATCAAAAAGGTAAGAAAAACAGGAAAAATAATAAAAGGAAAAAAAAGTTCACACAAAGTTTCGCACGAGACCGTGGTATAAGAAAAATAGGAAGCACTTGAAAATAATAGTCAGGACTGGCCAATATTTAACATGTATGAGGCTTTTAAGACTATTGAAAAGGAATCGCCAATCGCAGATAAATCTATATTGAGAGATCTCAATCTAGATAGGATTTTTTCCTTTCCACCCATTCAGGCATCCTCTTCTGCACTGCAACCTTTCTAGGCATATTATCCTTAACTGGCCAAATGTCCTATTCCTCATTCACACCACAAACCAAATGACCAGGCCGTCATCATCACCCTTTTTAACTAAAAACTAAATTAATCTAATTAAATTTCCGACATAAAATATGCATCGACTTAAATTTGAACGATAAACGAATTTTCAGGTACTCAATACGCCTAAATTAACACGATATGTACAGGGTGTCCCAAATTCGAGCCTCATCATTGGAATCTCGGAAACTAGAAGAGATACGAGGTCGGTTAAATGGAGGCGAAGTTGCGCAATTTGATGCTGATCAAAATGCCACCTTAAAAGTTAGAAAACTCCGAATACTTCCGAAGATATTTGGAAAAAAACGAATGTTCGCGATTTCATTTTTATTTTTTTATGACTCTATTTGAACAGATATAATAAAATAAATTTCATATTCTCATTGCTACTTTTTCTGTTCTACAAGGTGGTGTTATTAGAACCGACGTTTCGTCTTTGAGCTACCATAATCAACTTTGTTTTTTTAAATACGGCGGCCCTGGATTTTTTATTACGGACTTTAAGAGCTACTAATGTCCCAAAACCAATGATGTATCACACTTATTCGAAAAAATCATTTTAATGATTTTCTGGTAAAATTTTACCAAAAATATGTTTTCTGTCTCTCTCTAACACATGAGTTCTTATGGAAAATGCCATTAATATGAATTTTTCGAATAAGTGCGATATATCATTGGCTTTGGGACTTTAGATGCTCTTAAAATCCGTAATAAAAAATCCAGGGCCGCATTTAAAAAAACAAAATTGATGATGGCAGCTCAGACGAAACGACCGATTGAAAATCTGAACTTGTAGAACAGAAAAAGTAGCAATTAAAATGTGAAATTTATTTTGGCATATCTATTCAAATAGAGTCATAAAAAAATTTAAATGAAATCGCGAATATTCGGTTTTTTCCAAAAATCTTCGTGAGTATTCGGAATTTTTAAACTTTTAAGATGGCATTTTGATCAGCATCAAATTGCACAACTTTGCCTCCATTTAACCGACCTCGTATCCCTTCTAGTTTCCGAGGTCCCAATGATGAGGCTCGAATTTGGGACACCCTGTACAGGGTGACGGGTATAATGTTACCCCCTTAAAGTTTTTTATTTTTCGCACTAGGAAAAATGTTAAAGAGGAAAGTTGTATGGATTTATATAAATTATTTGCAACATATATATTTGTTTATACAGGGTGTTGCAGAAACGTGTGACAGGTCAAAGTCATGTATTTTTAAACGGAACACCCTGTATATTAGTGAGTCTTAAAATTCTTCCCTCAATTTTGAACATGATTTATATTATCATGTGTAAATGGAGCCGTTTTCGACTTTTGAAAATTCAATAAATAGTATAGGAACTGTATATACGTCGAGAAATATATTATTTCACTTTAGTACCTCTACTACTGAATTTTCAAACGTTAATAAGTCAAAAACTGTTCAATTTAGACATTTGATATTATATATAAATTATGTTCAGAATTGAAGGCAGATTCTAAAAATTCATTAATATACAAGATATTCCATTTAAAATAGATGACTTTGACCTGTCACTCGTTTCTGCAAAACCCTGTTTATATGAAGATTTGTTGCAAATAGTTTACATAAATCGCTACAACGTCGGTTTTAGCATTTTCCCCAGTGCGAAAAACAAAAAAGTTAAGGGAGGTAATATTATACACGATCACCCTGTACTGTTTTAATATCTGATATGTTCTCCATCACATGACGAAAATATCTCTTATGGGTTAAGAAACTGGCTGACTACCACATACCCAAAAATACCTCAACATATATGGAGGATAAGGAAAAGGCACAAAAGAAGTATGAATTGAAATAGCAGAAAACGAATTATACTTTCAAGATGTAAGAGACACACAACCTTCAAGAAGAGGTGGCACTTTAATTCATACTGAAATAAGTCACAAACTGATCTGCAATGCCAGATTTTGTGGTAAACCATCGGCAAATAATATCATTAAACACAACGTCTTTTGTAGAAAAAATACTTTTCACATGCATAACATGCTTAAATTATCAATGAATAGTACCAGACAGACGATGCTATAATCTATACATCATCTCCACTTCAAGAAACTGAGTTTGGTGGCCAAAAAATAACCAAAGTAACTAATGACACATTTGTTCTGTTTAAATATCCTCGAAACTTAATTGATTTTTGTACTATTTTAAAATTAAGAACTACTTCTTGAATACATTTTGTTGACTTACTACTGTGTTATTACCCTGTAACATCCTTCCATGTTTTACCATACAGTTGGGCCCAAGAACATAATATGTATGTACCTACAGTTTTTATTTGTCACGCAAACTAAAAACTTTTAGTATTAAACGACAATAATCATTGGTAGGTGCAGAAAAGAGAACTTTGGAATCCCTTAGTTAAAAGGCTTTTTTTTTAATCATACTATGCCCAAACAAAATATTTTTGCATATGATGGGCTGAAAGCTAAAACTCGCTTTACATTTAAGAATATATTAAAATATTTATTAATGCATTTACTAACCTAATGTAAAAAAACATGGTTCAGCATTACTGTAGTATTATTAATAATAGTTTTTCGTTTTTGTATTGTCTCTTACAGTTTTATTGAAATTATGAAATTATCACTAATATCGATTAATAAATTTCTTATTCTTTTCAAAAGTAGATAGAAGCCACAAAAATTATATTTAGCAAACTAGACTACTTAAAACGCAAAGCCATTTTTTAAGTAGTACACAATTTCACTCATCAAGTAATGTATAAGATCAGACTGGTTTCAAACAGTTTATAATAACATGTATTAATAAGAGAGCAATGGCTTTAAAGTGAAGATGTCAGAACCTGGTTGCACTGTGTTAAAAAAAAAACTTCTCGAAACCATTTGAGAAATTATTTTCAATTACATTTTGTTAATGAATATGACCATTTCTTTTATAAAGACTCTTTCCCTAAAACAGACTAAACAAAACCACCATATAAGCTTAAGCAATCAAACTTGCCCCAATCTTCATTGCATTCCAAATGAACACCAGATTTCCTCCAGATTCCAAAACCGCAATAACTTACCAATATCATTACGCTTTGTATTTTCCTCTGGACCTCCTGTAATTTCAACTTTGACCTTTTTAACTTGGCTTTGTGAATCCGGCTCAATCGTTCTATCTTGTGCCTCGACCCTTTTTTTGGCTTTCCTCTTGTTCACTTCTTCCTTATTCTGCTTCTTCTTAAGATCCTCCAGGAGACTAAGCATGCCGTTATCTACCAAATCGAAAGCCGTCTGGCCCTAAAATTATTTCATTAATTTAAAGTAATATTAAGAGAAATGTGACGAGCTAATTAGGCTACAGACACATCTTAATTTCAGACTTCTGGTAAAATACTCTGGATATTGTGAATTCGAATAAATATAATATCATTCATAAAAAAACTCTTATAACATTTTACTGGTTGTAAAAAATCAATTTCAGAAACTATCTTTGAACAAAAATTAATATGGCTACACTATAATACATGCGAAAGTTTAAAATACCGGATTGGCAACAAATATGTTTCTAAATTATTGTAGAAAAAAGCCTTCAAATACACCTTCTTGAAAATGTCAGTTGCAGTATTTACGGGTATAAGATTTTATTTTGATTTATTTGCATTTTACACTTGATAAATTTAGATTTATTTGTAGCTTTAAAAATTTTAATATCTGCAAGAACGGTCTGAATTTGACATAGAAAATAAGGGGAACAAACACTGCTTCAATATCAAATCTACAGAAAACTCGAATAATGTACTGAGGATACAAGTGACAAGCAAAACCAAAAACGAATGCATAACTACGAAAATACTGGAGTTGGTAGAAAAACGCCGGAACTGTGAAATCCACAATAACCGTAATTACTCCAAAGACAAATGCGCAAGGAAATAAAAAAAGCGAAGGAAATATACCTACAACATGTTGATAATTCAGTTACATAAAATCGCAAAATACATAGCGGGCCAATACAAGCGACCGGTGAACCATAATAAAGATGAACAGAACCAGTTAATATTGAACCCCCAGAAATTGCTGGAAATATGGGACACAAACACTGCTAGCCTAATTAACGATGACAGACCGTTGCGTCCACCAAGTCCGGAAAATGATGCACCATATAGAACAAGCATACTGGAAGATGATGTAGCCCGAATCATGAAACTAATGAGGAGCAATAAAGCCCCTTGGTCAGACAAAACAGCAGCCATATTAAATTCCTCTTTAACCTTAGTTTCCTCACATATTGTTAAGTTCGAAAAATGAGTATTCAATGTTGCGTAGTATCCTGTTTGTTTTTTTAAGCCCGTGTATTGAAAGAGATAAAAATCGTGGCGACCGACGTAAGTTGGATCCTCCCATGATACAACAAAAAGAAGTATGATAGATAGCCGTTCTAAATTCGTCCGCCTCGCGCATGATATCAAGTGGAGCTTAAAATTTTAAATTGTAGCGGGGTTCTTATGGGATATGTTTCTTAATTTTACTGTAATTACAAAAGTTTGTCAATTATGATGTTTTAAAGTAAAAAGCAAGTTAGAAATATAAGTGTAAATACAAAATATGTAGAGAAATATTACAAAATTAAGCTCACCAAAAGGGCGCAAAATGGGTCATTTGTATTTTTGTACTACCCAAAACAAGATTTTTAGGGTATTTAAAATATATTTAATATATAAAATAGTGAATTATATATTGGTTTATTCAATTTTTCAAAATTAAAATGGAATTTCACACGGTTTTAAAATATTCCATGAACTGTGAAAAGATTTTGAATGTCAAAAAGATTGTTTTTTGTGGACGTGCTTTAGTGTGTAGATGATTTGGATGCAGAATTTGAAAAGCTAATAAGGCGGAAAGTGTATAAAAACAGACATTTGTTGCTAGAGTGAGCACAATTTTATTAGCTTTTTAAACAACTGTTTTTTTACATATTATGACTTTTACAATAATTGATGTGGCTAATTTAATTTAAAGATTAAGAAGGTATTAAAGAGCCGGTAACCTTTACCAAGGAGACATTTCCTATGGCAGAAATGCATTTTATCCCCCTGGTAAAGCTTACCAACAGGTGGATATACCGGCCATAGAAACGTTGACCATTCTTAATACATGTTTGTAGGCATTTATTATACGTATAAAATAGGCTCAAAAATATAATATATTGTTGCGGTTTAAGATTTTTTCATACACATACATTTCATATTGATGAGGAATGCCGCCAAATCTCGCTCTGCATGGCGTAGGACGTTGGCTCCGCCCAATGCACAATATGATATCTCTCTTTATTGTATCATGGATCCGACCGGTGCAAGTGTTTACCACATGTATTCAAACGCTACAATTATTCAAAAAATTCTTGTTTTTAAACTTCAATGCGAAAGAGACGACGGCAAAAGTTACTTTCATAACAAGTGCGCAAAGTGATACTTTTGGGCACGCAAAACAGGTAGACGAAAGACGCGAAGCGAATTTCGAAAATAGTCCGCAGTTACTAAAATACATATAAATTTTCCTTGCCTATTAGATTTTCAAGTAGATTTACTGCGGTTTAACTACGCGCACGCTCTAGAAAAACTATTTAATCTGTGAATGCAGTATCGTAACCTACGTGAATAATCGGGCCTGGACATTATGCAGTTTGACGTTTCGTCACGTAGCAAGTCTCTTGAAAATCTGACGAATTATACGTTGTAATAATTGGAGAAGCCCCGTGTTTCCGCCTTTTTTTTAATTAGCCATAATTAGGGATAATATTGATATTGCTTAAGCTCAAACTAATCTTTGAGAGTTACTAAATCTTTTGGAAGTTCTTGTTTGATGAGAAGTGTTTTGTTTGCAGTGTGAACATGCTTTAGTTTCCTCGAAACTTTGCTATTGTATATGCCGTAAACAATGTGATTCTTTTGGACGGTTTATCACTGTTTCTTTTAATTAATTCAGAAAGAACAATAGTAGTGATTAACTTAAAGACTGTTCTATCGATGTAGACTATAGGTATTTTTTCTTTAACCTTGAGACTTGTTAGAAGTTGGACGAAAAGGTAAGAGACAAAAGTGCTCTTTCATGCTAAAAATTAGATGATTTTTTCCAAAAGATGAAGTTTTAAAAAATAAATAGATAGAAGCAATTCATTCACACCAAATATTCATATGTTTCTTTTTTTTAAGTTATGTAACGTTTTCAATATCACTTTTAGCATAGATGAATATAGCTAACGCAATAGATCGAACAAGACACGGCAACGTTCGGGCCCCCCTAAATGGATGCAAGCTTTGCAAAATCTGCATCCATACGAGAAATCAACGCGCAATGTTGCCATGGTTCACCATGTGTAATGCACGAGACAAAATCAGACGAGCGTAGCGACCGGCCGGCGGCGGCGGGCGGCCGCGACGCTAGGATTATTGGCTTCAGCCCGACTTTTCATTATTTTTCGCCGATTATTGCAGGTGGCAACAAATTTCAACTATTTCGTATTTATTCAGTCTTTATCGAAGGGTGAATCGACACGTCCGAGCGTCGGCGTCGCTGTAGTAGTCATAAAACATGTCTGGAAATAAATGTGAATATTTTAATTGTGGACTTAGTAGGCGCAAAAATAAAGATGTTCATATGTTTAGATTACCAAAAGACGAAAACATTTCAAAGCAATGGATAATACATTGTGGTATGTAGCTATCTATTTGAAATTGCGAGAAGAAAGCAATGTATATTTATTATCGACTTTGAGTGGCATCATACAGGGTGACCAAACAAATATGAAAAACATATTTTTCGGATACTTCCAGTTCTTAAATTGCTCGGACCCATTGGTTTAGTTTTCACGGGGGGGTGCATTTTTCAGTATCACCTCTAAGATTAAATGTTTATGTTTGTTTAAGTGTCTTTTCACTCATAAAAAAATCTTACCCTTTCCAAGTTTTAAGTTAAAATAACAGATTGTCAAAATTTGTTTTTTTTTAATTAGTCAAATAAACATACCCAAGATTTTGGGGCTTATAGTCAGTCAGTAACATTATATAATAATGGAACCTTACTTTTGCTGTCAAAGTTAAATTTGTCGTCCATTTTTCAATGTTAAATAACTTATTTATTTGGTGACCGATTTTAGTGATTTTCTGACACACTCCCAATTTGAATATTTAAATATCACCAAGTGGACTGACTAAACGTATTATTAGGCTCAAGTCTCGGTTCAAATATAATAATTACTTTTCGGCTCGTTGGGCGAGTAAACTTTAAAGCTTTAAAAATCGACTGTTTTTATACACTGTTTTTTACCGGGGTCATTTTCAACACTATATTAGAGCGTGGCTGACGTAAAATACAGGCTATGGCGCGAAAAGTCTGAGGCTCATTGTTGTTATGGAACTTGACAACTGACGAACGCAAATAAACTCCATTACAACAATGAGCCTTAGTTGATCACGTGACTTTTCGCATCATGGCCTGTCTTTTACGTCAGCCACGGTTAGAGCCTGTGCTGAAAGTTGGAACAGGATTTCAGGTTCAGGAAATCATTACGCGAAAAAAACCTGAAATAATCTTAAAATCACGTTTTCCTCGAAAAATGTGTATTTGTTGTGCATCTGCTACTTAATAATATGTAGGTAGGTATCTCCATTTCATAGCTTTGTCATGTCGATGATACAAAAACATATTTAAATTTGAAATCAGATGATCTTAAAGGACAATTCAACAATTTCGATGCTGCAAAATAGAAAAAATTTTGTGGTAACGACCTGCTCTGGAGTTGAAAAGCAATGGTTAAGAGATGCACAAATAGTATAATTTTTTAGCCGAAAGATGCAAATATTTTTCCGATTTGTTTTTTTTTTGCATAGTATTAAGTTTTCTTAAACCTGAGATACGAAACTTCTACTGTTTCAGCTCTATTACTTCAGCATTATTGCTTACATTAGGTGCAATGAGCAATGCTATGCTATGCAATAAATTATTGCTTATAAGAATGCGATTATCAGGTGATGCAAAATTATTTGCATGTCATCAAATTAGGACATGTCCTAATTTTATTGCATATAGCATGTAACATGTAATTTTGGGTTAAAACAAGTTCCAAGCTTTAAAATATACCCAAGCCGCGTCACACATAACCTATATATTACTATAAAGTATATATTTTTCATCATTATCTTTCCTATTATTTCGCCTTTTTTCAAAAATTATACGGAATAAGTAAATAATATTTCGTACTATTATAAAAGTATCAATATAACCTTGCTATTTTGTTTCGAAACTGTTTAGTTAGCATTACTTATTAAAAAATGTTCTTCAATAATTTCCTGCTATGAGTATTTTGCATGGAACATGTTTAGCATGTGCTATTTTTTATGGCATGGCACGTAGTGTAAACGGTCTTTTACCATGCAGTTAAAAATGCAGCACGTAAAATCCTATGACCCCAGTTTAAAAAAAAACCTATTGTATTTAGTTGTATAACAAAGGAAAGCTTTTTCCAAATAATAAGATTCCTCTAATTACTTTGTTAATTTTCTAACATTTCCGGTTTGACTAGGTACTACCGGAACTTTCTTAGTTCAAGTGGTAATTTTTATTTATTCTCATAGAAAATTATATTGTTAGTGCTTGGACACTATGTCAGGGATTATTACAGCGTAATAATCCCTGACTGTAATAATCTCTGACTATGTTTTATCCCCTTTGTAAACTAAACCTCCAAACTATTTAATTTGATACTTTTCAGTCTATAGAGTGTATTGAGAACACATTTGATCGTCTTGTTTCGTAACCTTGTACAGGCTCATTTGAAATATCAACCATAAAAAAAAAATAGGTTTCTATTTTTTAAAAACTTCATTTATACAATCTCCGATATAATCACAGTGAAGATGTATCGTTTAAGAGATGTCTTCTCGATTGCCTTCCTATTCAATATTCTAGAATTAGAGTCCTATTAATTATTGTTCCAGGAAATGCTTCTCTTGCTGGTTTACCCCCAGATGTGATAAAGAATAAATATCTGTGTGAAAAACATTTTAGGGACAATGATTATCGAACAGAAAAGAAACATTTCTTGAAAAAAGACGCAGTTCCACTTAAATACTCCGAATCTTCTGAGAGGCGAGGTAATGGTTCGCCAATTGAATCGTTGGCAGTTTTAACTCCCCAGAAAACATATTTAGATAAGAAGCGGTCATTATGTCCCCAGTATATATTAGAGAGCAAAAAAATGTGTTTAGAAAATGAGAATTCTGATACAGACGTACATTTCATGAACGAAATCAGTGATCTACCAGATAGTATAACGACTCCTAGAAAACAAAAAATGAAAAGTCATATTAGATATCAAGCCTCAAAAATAAAAAATTACAAAAGCAAACTTAAGAAACTGCGAACCAACACCAAAAATTTTAGAAAAAATAAGAATGTTTTGAACATATTACCGTTTTTGGCACTTTTGACCCCCGTAGCAAAAACGTTTGTTTTAATGCAAGTAAGAGGTAGACGTAGAAATTTCACTAAAAGTGAGAAAGAATTGTCAATTGCTTTTTTTTATAAATCGCCTTGTGCATACGTTTTTTTGAGAAGAGAAGGAATCATTCTACCAGCCCCCACAACTGTTAGAAGATGGATCAGTGCCAATATGTTTAAAACCGGATTTGATGAGAATATAAAGAAACACCTGCAAATTAAGTGCGAAGTTATGACTTCTAAAGAGAAGAAATGTGTGGTAGCATTTGATGAGATGGCGATTAAGGAATATCTTGAGTACAATAAGAAATTAGACATTATTGAAGGATTCGAAGATCTTGGCACTCTAGGAAGAAAAAACAAAAATGCTACTCATGTGCTAGTTTTTTCATTCGCGGTTTATACTCCAATTTGAAAGTTCCTGTTTCATACTTCTTCAGTGCAAATAGCGTAAAAAAGGAAAATCTTAAAGACTTGATTTTGTATGTAGTGAAAAATCTTTTTGATATAGGTTTCATCCCCAAACTAATTGTCTGTAATCAGGGTAGTAACAATAGAGAAGCTTTGAACTTACTTGGGGTGACTAAAGATAAGCCTTATTTTTTAAGCGGCGATAGTAAAATCATCGCGATATTCGATGCTCCCCATCTTTTAAAGAGCATTAGGAATAATATGCTTACTGGGGTTTTCAAGCTATTTGATAAAATAATAAGCTTCGATATTGTAAGAAAAACGTATGAAATCGATAAAAATTCGAATACAGCTAGAACGCTGCCTAAAATAACTGATAAGCATATTAATCCAAATGCATTTGAAAAGATGTCCTGTAAGTTGGCTTTGCAGATTTTTTCTAACACTATGGCTTCCGCTATAAAAACATGCGTTGATTTAGACAAAGTTGACCAAAAAATTGGTACAGATACTGCCGGTTTTGTTCTAACGTTGAATAATATCTTTGAATAGTAAGAAATTGTTTTCTAAAAATCCATATAGTTGTGGTTTAAGCGACAGAAATACACACGTTATTGATGCTTTAAATGAAGGTAAAAATATATTTGAATCATTACTAAAAATATCAAGTACTAGCAAGAAAGAAAATGTACTGTCTAGACCACCTTGCTTTGATAGCATGGTACAAACCATTAACGGAGTAATCGAACTTTTTAATCAGGAAAAAGAACAAAACTTTCTTTTAACAAGTAGACTCAATCAGGATTTTTTAGAAAATTTTTTCTCAGTTATTCGACAAAAAGGTGGTTGGAACGTTAATCCAACAGCGCGGTCATTTCGTCTGTCTTTTAGAATACAGACAATAACCGGACTACTCAAGCCATCAAAAATTTCCAATTGCGAACCTGATCATGACTCTCCTCTCCTAATGACAAATAATATTCCAATCTGTAACTTTGGTGCAAATGATTCTGAGATGGAACAAATCGATTCAGAAATCGGTGAAGTAGTTTTCGACTCGGTTTTAGATCATAGTGATCTGCCATTCCGGGAATCATCAGAATCGTTTGCCGATAATCCGCCAAGCGATAATCCAAAAACTGCTAGTCTTGAAGACTGCGCTATAAATTACTATTCTGGCTATCTTTTATATAAACTTCTAAAGAAATTTCATTGCACCACTTGTCAACAACAATTAGGAACAAATGAGCATTTATATGACGAAAATCAATTTATTATGTTATGTACAAAATAAAAAATCAAATAATGTCTTTGATTGCTTTATGGTTAGGCAAAAAAGATAACAATTTATGCTATGAACACAGGGATTTTCTTATGTCCCATAGGTATGATTATAACCAATTTATATAATTTTTGCAAGTGGTATGGCTATGAAAAGAAGAAATTTAGTCAAAAAATCAAAAACCTTAGACACGAATAATTAATTCATTAGTTACAATCAGCTTTAACAATATTTAATTAGTACATACTTTTTATCTTGCGCAAAGTGTTACAGCAAGGACTGAACGGGGGTATATTTTCCACTATTTTATATTTTATTTTCAACCAAAATAACCAATGGATGTATTTTTTACCCTCAGATTGCAGAATGAGTGATTATTCTGTAATCTTGGGCAATAGTCAGTCTCTCCATATAGGTATTATTTCTATTTATACAAATATATATGGTGTGACACTATGTACTTAAGTTATGTATATTTAAATTAGTTATTAGTTCACATTCATCTGTAAATATAATTAAGAATTTATATTAAAGGAAAACTTATATTATTCTTTTTAATTCGGATATTCTGTAATGGCAATAGTCAGTCTGTCCATATTCCATGTATTATTTCTATTTATACAAATATATGGTGATTCACAGCCAGTCGCACAAGTCGGCAACGTTGCTTGTGTCTCGCCCGTTTAACAGGCAAGATATTACAAGAAGCTGGGGAGTTTTCGCATGACCGTCAGTTCTAAATCGTCCTATCTCATGGTTTATCTATTGCGTTAGCTATATTCATCTATGCTTTTAGTTACCAACGGAACACCGAAGTTATCCCCCTTAATATAAGCTTAACGAATTAAAAAAAAAAACAAAAATATGTAGTTGACGAAATGGTTGATAAGTTAATTTAAATGAGGAATCCTGAAGTCACATGTGGGTGGCTGTATAACTGCATTGAAAATATTGTGTATTCAATTTTTGAGAGAATTTAAACGTAATAAAAGTCCTTCTTTCACTTTAAAACCAGTTGTTGAAACCTAGATTTGTAGCAAAAGTGATTTTTTATATGAAGCTGGCAAGATGGTATGTACCTTAAACACAGTCAAGACAAAATCGGGAGTGTTAGGTACAGGGTGTCCGGTTATAAATGTAACCCCCCTTTAACTTTTTTATTTACCCTCGTATAAAAAAATGTTAAGTACTAAAGTTGTAAGGATCTTCATATAGTTTTCTGCGGTGTTACTAGAAAAACAATTGAACATCGAAATTCTACTGTGCAAATTAAATTAATGTTTTTTTAAATGGGACACCCTGTATATTCTTTCGGATATCGGTAGAGCTCTTTAAGACGAGTTCAGTAATATAAGGTTTGTTGGGTCTAGCTATACGTAAATTGCAAGAATGTCGGGTATCTGATTATTACTGAACCCCTCTCCTAAATTCTTTATTTGGTGAGCTAGAAAAAAATGTTGTATACAAAAGTTGTAGGTTCCATCAGAAACTTTTCTGCGGTGTTACTAGAAAAACAATTGAACATCAGAAAAGCTTCTGAAGGAAGAATTTTTTTCTAGCTCACCAAATAAATAATTTAGGAGAGGGGTTCAGTAATAATCAGTTACCCGACATTCTTGCAATTGACGTGGTAACTATTATAGCTAGACCCAACAAACCTTGTAGTACTGAACTCGCCTTAAAGAGCGCTATCGATATACAGAAGAATATACAGGGTGTCCCATTAAAAAAAAATAATTAATCTGTACAGTAGAATTTCGATGTTCAATTGTTTTTCTAGTAGCATCGCAGAAAACTGTATGAAAATCCCTACAATTTTTGTATTTAACATTTTTTTGTACGAGGGCAAATTAAAACGTTAAAGGGGGGTTACATTTATAACCGGACACCCTGTACATCATTCTATATGCAGGATCAGATGATGCAACTAATACAAATCTAATTTCTTAGTCAGGCACCAAATAGAGACTGACTACATGACCCGATGAACTGCGTCAATTATGATAAATGGTTTGGAAAATAATTATTGCCTAACTTGGCAGTATCATTATTAATAATATTAACGGACAAAGCTTCTTATAATTCTGGATGGATAGAAACATCACTTGTGGATTGGTTAGAATAAAGACAAGTTCCCATTTAGATTTCTGCAATTAAGACACAGATTTGGAACTTAGTAAAGCAACATAAGTAATAAGTATACCACCCAACAGATACAGGTATCGTCCTTTAAAATAAAACTTAATATTCTGTGTAGTCTAGGGTAGAGAACTTTTAATAACTTACACATAACAGTTTTCAATAGGTTACACGAATAATTCGCGTTCCAACATGAGATACCGTTATTTAACAACGAAGAACTGCAGAATGCTGTATAAACAATGAAGAACAAGAGGGCACCGGGAGTTGACGAAATACCGGTAGAGATATTGAAGATAGTTGTCCAAACACATTCAGAATTGTTGTTGGAGATGTTCAACGCCTGCTTGGTGGAGGGCATTTTCTCGGAACGATGGAAGGTGGCGAGGCTGGTGTTAATTGGGAAGGGAAAGGACGACCCAAACACCGCCTCGGCCCATAGGCCGTTATGCATGCTGGACACGACAGGAAAACTTTTTGAAAAGACGTTGAAAAGGAGATTTCTATCAGCCGTGTCGGCCGGTGGAGGACTGTCTCCGAGGCAGTACGGTTTTACCTCAGGAAAATCGGCCATATATGCATTCAACGAAGTAGTGACAGTATCAAAAGCCGTGCAGACTGGTAACCATCGATCCAGACACTTATGCATGGCAGTAATGCTTGACGTGAAAAATGCCTTCAACTCGGCCAGGTAGAGAGACATTTTGAGTGCCCTAGCGAATAAATTTCACATTCCGGCGTACCTATATCGTGTGACTCAGGATTACCTGGCAGACCGCTGGTTGATATACGAAAACCGAGACGGGACAATAAAAGAGAGGATAACATCGGGAGCGGCACAGGGCTCAGCCCTGGGCCTTGATTTGTGGAACATCAATTGCGACGATGTGCTGCGAATAGAGATGCCTACGGGGGTTTTCCTGGTGGGATATGCGGACGACTTGGTGGCCGTGATTACTACACGCACAATGGAGGAATTGCAGGCACTGCTGAATTAGACCATGCGTAGAGTTATGGAATGGATGGAATCTAAGTCTTTGTCTGTCCATCAAACGGAGACAGTGCTCCTAACCACCAAACGGATCGAGCGAATTGCCCCGGTGAGCGTAGGTGGTCAAGCCATCATGACGTGACCTGCGGTAAGATATTTAGGAGTGATGCTAGATACCAAGCTGACGTTTTTGACACACATCAGGAAAGCAAGGCAGCATCGGTGATCGGAAGGCTGGGCAGACTAATGGCCAACGTGGGGGATCCCTTACCTATTAGGAGAAAGCTGATAATGCGTACGACTGAAGCCATATTGCTATATGGGGCCGAGGTTTGGGGTGAATCAATGCGATTCGAGAAGTATCGATTGAAGATGGAGTCTATGTAGAGACAAAGTGCCCTACGAATATACAGTGCATATCGCAGAGTGTCGGCCCCGGCCGTGCAATTCATCATCACTGGCACGATCCCCATAGACCTGCTGGCGGAAGAAAGGACGAGGATTTACCATCGCAGAAATGAAGATGAACGAAGTGCAGTGAAGAAAAAGGAAGAAAGAGAAGAGACTCTCCAGAGATGGCAGAACATATGGAGCAGCGAAACCAGAGGGCGGTGGACCCAAAAGTTAATCAGGAGCGTGAAGGATTGGGCGGAAGGGAAGCACGGCAACGTAAACTATTACTTGATCCAATTCCTAACAGGATATGTGTATGTTCGGTGCTTTTTGAAGAAAATCGGAAAGGCAAGGGACGATCAATGCACGTACTGCTGGGAGGAGGAAGACTCGGCTGAACACACTCTCTTCGTATGCAAGAAGTGGGCGCAGCTACGGGATAATCTCGCACAAGAGGTGGGAGGTTTCATCCCAGAAACAGTCATCGGGAAAATGATAGAGAAGGAGAGCTGGGATGCCGTATGCACCTTCATGTTGAGAATACTCAAAGACAAGGAAGCCAACAGAGCATGGGAAGGAGAAGATTAAGTCCAAAAAATACAAGAGCAAAACAGCAGACTAAGGCGAGAACAGGAACAGGAAAGGAAAGAAGCCTATGACGAGGCAAGAAAAAGGGCCACCCTGAAGTAATATTTAACAGGAGTTCCGGGGTGGTTCTAAAATGAGAAAATGAGGTTAGGGTTTTAGTTGGTAGGTCTGGTGTTGTAGTAACCTCACTGTTCTGAGTTACATATCTCAGGTCGTGCATGAGCATAAAATGCCGTTTTTCCCCCACTTCATTAGTTTTCTTGTAAACTTTCATAAGCATGAAAACATATCATGAAACTTGTTTGCTTGTATTATTCCCAGATTACAAATGTTTATGATTTTCCCACGTTCTCTCTGTAGAACTGGGCTCAAATTTGACAGCCCAATTATTATAATTCTCTCACATGCAACAATTGTCTGCAGAAATACTTTTCCCTGGGAAATCAGTATTAAAAAGCTGTAACCATAGACATATCTCCAGCAAATATATTGTCACGGCTAGAGACCATCTGAATGTTTTTGTGCTACCCTATAACCCCATAGAACTAACTTGCGGCGTCTACGTTCTTTCCGTATGAGTCATCGCCGACCGACAAGATTCGGGAGCTGTGGTATTTTCCCGATGCGTGCAGCCCTGGTCGAGAATAATAGAGATGCCTCGCTTCCTCCGGAATATGTCCGACCTATTTTAAGCTGGATATCGGGCAGAACGCGTGTTGTAATTAGTTAATCATAAAGTGCTGAATAGTAAAGATCTATTAGTTGTAACGTTATAAGAGTAGTTTAGTGTGTTTAATTGTATACAGTGATAAAGAATAAAGACAGTATTATTTTAAAATATTAAAAGTCGTGCATTTGTCACAACCACGGAAAAGCGTAACAATATAATACTTAATAATTTTAATGTTGTAGTTACCACATAATTTTTGGCGTCCATGTCGACCAGATTTTCGACTAGCAGACGGCACGCGTCTTCTTGTCCCCAGTGAGCAGCTGCATGAATTGGGCTCCATCCATCTACATCTTGAGCATCTATATCTGCACCACACTGCAGAAGAATCCTACAAATCAATGAACATACAGACGAAAATCTAAGTTAGAGAAAAACTTACTGAAATTACATATCAGGAATATGTAATGGCAACTTTATTAAAAATTCGCAGTTTCTCAAGAACTATTGTATTACTCCATATTAGTTTGGAATTATTATTGCAGACATTTAAAATTTAAAATAAATAATCAAGCTCGACCACAAAAAATCACTATTTATTAAGCTCAAGTTAAACTAAAACAAACGTCATAAAATGAAACCTGATCGGATCGAGCTGATACTATCCACCCAACTAAACATTAAAAAAAAAAACAATTAAAATCACTAACGGCAGTTCAGAAAAGAAAATGCTGCTCCGAATTTTGATAAAAAAAAATAAAACTTACACTTTTGTCGGAGTCTTTACTTTGCTGTGATCGATAGTTTTTATATTATCATATATCAGCTATAAAAAAATAAATGGGTGGTGCCTAAACATTCGGATGCAGCAAATAGCAACACTGACGAGGACTTGACACGCAAATAGGTGAAAAAGATAAACTCGTAAACTCGAATTCAGGCTGGAACTCCCTCTTCCATCGCCTCGTTTGCAGTGACATGCGGTCCATGGAAGCGATGGAAACATCGCTTCTATAAGACAAAAATATAAACTTATACATTGTAGTGTTTCTGTAATTAAACTTAAATGCATTTTTTGCTTTTAATAAATGCCAATTTAGAATTATAATCCGCCTCTGGGCCTAGCCCTGCTGGATTCCGCAATCGAAGGCGTTCGGGGTTCGTCAGCAACTATAAATTAGGTCCTAAAGACGCACGTTTCGTGGTAGCATATATTCATGGTTATAGTGATCAGTTGTAATGACGTAGATAGAATATATCAACTTAGAAACTAAAGTTGAACAAATTGTTAAAAAGCTCACAACACTCTGTCAACGTTATTTTGCTAAATGCAAGTGAACAAATTAGAGAAAATCCAATTGTGTTTCTATACAAAGTATATGAAGGTTTTATCTTGTCACCCTACTAACCCAGAAACTCTACGCCAACACTTGCAAAAAATAAAATATAATCTAATTTTTAGTCAAACTGCACCCCACTGATTGTTTGGTAAAAAGTCACGGCAAACTTACGTTTATACTGAACCCTTTAATAATCATATATTGTGTACTTTACCAGCATATAAAACTGGAACCTCGTAATATGGAATCTATGATACCAAGTGAGTAAAATGCAGAGTCACAAACAAACAAAATTAAATTTCTTAAAAAAAAAAGATATAAATTGAGAAGATTAATCCGTTTATGTAATCTACGAAAAAGAAAAAAAAAACAGTTAATTCAACCTAAAGTATATGCACTTACTTTATTACGTCTATATATCCCTTTGCTGCTGCAACGTGTAAAGCAGTGGCTCCCGTCTTAGAATGGGGTTCGTTGACCAAGGAACTTTTCGATGCCAACCACTCTTTAGCGTCTCGAAGCATGGCTATTTCTTCATCGTTTCTAGCTGCATCACAGTCAATACCTGTAGGGACATATCATTTCAAATTTCAAAATTTAAAGTAGCTCTTGCGGATATAAAAGATTTCCAATCGTAAATTTAAGAAATTAATTACTATGAATATATAGTTAATTAGTTAATATCAAAAATTTAACTATAAATTATTTTGGCGGCATTATCTCCATCTAGGGGGTGGAGATTAAACAGTGTCACGACACACATCTATTATTTACTGAAACTAATATTAACAATATCAAATTTTTCCCGTTGCCCGTTTTTGTATAGGTTAGTTAGGTCCAAATGCCTGGGTTACATTTAGTAATACCTGGCAGTGAGGTAGAATTTACATGACTTGAACCTCAGAAATATAATTAGATATTATCTACCCCAACACCCTACATATAATTTTAGGAATTCATTTGCCTTCCTGGCTATAGAATAGCTAGATCCTGATGACGTAATAGTTTTTGTAACATTTAAACAAAAATATAAGTACTACAACACAATACCAAATAAAATTTTTGCACTCGACGCGCGTTTCGCTAACCATGTTAGCATCAACAGGAGATGAAAAGTAATCATTTTCTGATGATGCTAACATGATTAGTGAAATGCGTGTCGAGTGTAAAAATTCTGTTTCGTTGTTGTGGATAAAACTATGTTGTAGTGTATTTTGCCGAAGGTTCCAGACCTCAACTTATAGCAATATAGATTTCATCTGCTTAGTTAAATGTATTGACATAAATGATTTAGTGTTAGCCTCAGTAACTGCCAGTTTGTTCGTAATGTGATTTAGTTAACTATTTACAGGTAGCATGAGTAACGCCAATGCCAAATTTTACTAAATAACCCTTGTTTATGTTCGGTGCCCGTCCCTTCCAAACTGTTCGGCTTGTTGCGTCCATCCTTCTGTTGCACGACGATTTGGTAGTTGTCTGAACTTTGCGCCAGAGTTTCAAAATGTTCATGAGCTTGTTTATGTTCAATTGCAATGGGAATGCTAACTTTTATATACTCATTGTAACTTATTGCATATAGACCGTCAGATAGTGACAGATTTAGGTGCCCCATTTTCGCATACAAGCCTCGAGTAGGGTTGAAAAGTATATCGATGTTGACTAAAATGGAGGGAAATTTACGAGTGGCCCCTGGGGATAACATATGGAAAATTCGATTTTCCAGAACAGAAATAAAAGGAGTCTGTTGCCCATATTTTCATGCAAGCCATGTTCACTAGATTATTAATTAATAGAACCTGGCTTCGGAATACCAAGGGCTTGAGTGTTGCAGGTGGCTGAAGGGTTAAAATAAGGGCGTAATCTTGTAAGGAAAAAATCGAGATTTTGACACATTTTTCCACACAAGCCCCTCGAAAGTGTGAAAACTTACATCGTCACTAGACCGAAAAACATATTGGCTTGAATGGCACGAATGGATAAGTAGTTTTTGGGGTCGGAAAATTAAACGGAAATTATTTTCAATTTTTCAGTTATTTTTTCATGCAAGCCTTTGAAAGTATAGAATGTTATTGATGTGTTAGACATTACAATAAAATTGGCATGACTATCGGATGTGGCCAGAACGAAGGCTTGTGTCGGAAAGTTGCAGGAAAATTGTATGGAAATTGTCTCCATTTTCTCACGCAAGCTGTTTGGCATATACTCAGAAAACATGATTCTAAGACTAAATAACAAAAGGCTTGAGTGTGGGACATGGTCATCAAATTATTTATACACAATTTATTTAAAAAAGAGCTGAAAAAAAACCAAGAAATTTCCACCATTCTCCCACACAAGCCCTTTGGCATATGCTTAGAAAAAGTGATTCTAAGACTAAATAACAAAGTCTTGAGTGTCGGACGTGGTCATCATATTAATTATATATTTTGATCAACGTATTCTCTTCTAAACCGTCAGATAGTGACAGATTTAGGTGCCCCATTTTTGCATACAAGCCTCAAATAGGGTTGAAAAGTAAATCGATGTTAAGTGAAATGCAGATAAATTTAAAAGTGCCCCCTGGGGATAACATAATATGGAACATTCGATTTTCCGGAACAGAAATAAAAGGAGTCTGTTGCACGATTATTAATTAATAGAACCTGGCATCGGAATACCAAGGGCTTGAGTATTGCAGATGGCTGAAGGATTAAAATGAGGGCGTACTCTTGTAAGGAAAAATCCAGATTTTTACAGATTTTTCCACACAAACCCATCGAAAGCATGAAAACTTACATCGTCACTAGCTCGAAATGCATATTGGCTTGAGTGGCGTGAATGGATAAGTAGATTTTGAGGTCGGACAATTTAAGGGAAATTATTTTCAATTTTTCAGGTATTTTTTGATGCAAGCCTTTAAAAGTATAGAATGTTATTGATATGTTAGACATTACAATAAAATTAGCATGACTATCGGATGTGACCGGAGCGAAGGCTTGCGTCGGAAAGTTGCAGGAAAATTGTGTGGAAATTGTCTCCATTTTCTCCCGCAAGCTGTTTGACATATGCTTAGAAAAAGCGATTGGAAGACTATTGTAGCAAAAGGTTTGAGTGTGGAACATGGAGCATATTATTTATGTAAAAAAGAGCTGACAGGAAAAGAACTATAAACTTCCATAATTTTCCCACACAAGCCCTTTGGCATATTCTTAAAAAAGTGATTCTAACACTAAATAACATTTAGTGTCGGACATGGTCATTGTATTAATTATATATAAGGTATTTTACAAAGAGCTGACAAAAAATATAGAAATTTTCACCATTTTCCCACACAAGCCGTTTGGCATAGAACATTTTTATTAAGACCCTATAATGAAAGGCATAAGTGCCGGAAATGGAACATATTATTTATTTAAAAAAGAACTGACAGAACAACCTAGAAATGTTTATGCAGTGTTATTATTTTTACTGTATGATTTAGTATACATTTCCTTCTATAAGTATAATATTGTTTTATATTATGAAAATAGCGTGCTGGATATGGCCTTCGTATAAAAAATATACAATTTATTTTTAAAATATTGATAATGAAATGAGTTGACTTTATAAATAATTTTGCAAACTGAATTATATTACAACGTGGTTATAATATCTCCATAACAAGCTAAATGTATAACTCATTCATCATTGTCATCGTCGGCCTCACTTATTTCCTCTTTCTCGCCGCCTGCTTCATCTTCGTCCGACTCTAAGACGTCGATGTTTAGGCTACTTCCATCGTCTTCTCCATCGTCTCCATCTGCATTATCATTATAATCTTCGATAGCAACATCCATATTATTTTCATCATCATTGTCCCCTGATGCTATAAAATTAAAATAAAAGTTATATGAAATTCTTTGCATATAAAAGAACTGATGCAGATATAAAAAAAATAAATTTTTACCTTCAATTTGGCTCGCATCTATTAGAATGTCACCAACATATACTGGTACCTCGTCACCTTTGAACCACAGGAAGGTATAGGAACCATCTTCTACTTTCCAACCAAACTCTAGTTCATCTAAAGTGGACGGCATGGGTGCAAAGGAATTCCGCCACAAATGGCCTATATAAGATGATCTTAATATCTGCTGATGCAATTCGCGCTTGCAAGGTGGCAACCTACAAGCGTCAAAGTTCAACAGTTTTTTTCTTGAATTCTTCCGTTCGATCTATTGTAGTGTAATTTTTTGTAAATAAATGCAGTCGAGCCTTGTTCACTGAAGAGATGCCAGATAATCCATTGCCTTTCGTTGTATATAATTTGCAAACGAATTCCTCGATTTTCTTGAATGCCGAATGATACTCGTCGCAGGTAG
>MU182036.1:369897-434844 GCA_016904865.1 Pissodes strobi
AGAGATACCTGTAAGGTTTCGGATGTTGTAAGATGGACCAGAGCAAGGAGAAGAGCGTGGAGAGACCATGTAGAGAGAATGGCAGACGACCGAATGGCAAAAATCGCCAAAGACCAAAAACCTAACAGCTCCAGACTCCCAGGAAGACCACCGAAGCGATGGTACGAAAGCTAGACATCAGCATCCCAGGACTAGGAAGTTGAAGAAAAACACAGGACTCTGAGTCCTAACGTACGAGGAAGAAGAATAAGAAGAAGAAATAACATTTTAATTTGGTTTTTGTATATTATGTTGACGCACCTATTTAAGATTGTATTGTTTTTTAAAATTTAGATTGGGTGACGTCACACTTTTGCTTTTTTTCACTTAATTTATATAAATAACAGTTTGATTATGCTCTAAGGGGTTTTTAATGGTACATAACCAACGACGCCAATTCGTTGAACATAACCAACCAAATGATTTCAATATTTTTTACAGTTTAGATCATTTTAGGAAGTATTTAAATCTTTTCAAGAGAATTAGATTTTAAAAAATATTTAAATATTTTGAAAAGATTTAAATTATTTCCCAAAATGATTTAAAATGTAAAAAGATTTGAATATAAAAAAGATTTATTATTTAAATCTTTTTTATATAGAAAACGATTTTTAATTTAAATCGTTTGTCCAAATGAAAAGTATCTTTGATCTTTGTTTTAAATAATTTTTTAAATGATCTTAAAGAGCTCTGGGTGGTTTTCACTCTCTTGAATTACCCTCTCAAATCTAGAAAAACTGGTATAGTATGTAAAAAACAAAATAAAAATTACTTGTTTCGCAATCTTTGGAAATAGCAAATACTTTTTGAGATCAAAATATTATCATGTATAGGTTACTTTGGGGTAGGTTTGAAAGAGCCCTTGTTTTCGAACTCCTATACGCTAAAATAAACCTGTATGCCAAAATTCAGTTTTCTATGATAAGTGCTTCGAGCGGGATGAATGAGGGCATTTCTGGCTTGTCGAAAATAGTTTTCCAGGCAGTATTAATTTAAATTACGTTACGTGTTAGTAAACATTAATAGTTTTTAGTTTTCAGTTCTTCCCATAATTGTAATATTGAGGAAACAGTAAGCCTCCAACCAAAAATAAATTTTAGAGAATTTGTTACATGTTTCCCTGTTTTATTAACAACTTCTAAGTTTTCAAATAGATTATCCATTTTATATAAAAAATTGATTTGCTCCTTTGATAAAAGCTTGATAAGATTCTAGATTACTTGAAATTATGATATCAAAAATTTAATGTATTCAGTTTCAATAAGATGGGTTGTGGGTTTTGCGTCCTTACGTAATTTTCCAAATTCCATGTAAGTATGCATGGCGATAGAAACGGACTGACTGAATACTTGAGAAGCTAATTTAACTTTCATCTTTTTAAAATTGTTTCGACATATATGATCATCTGTTAATCTTGGTGCTAATCTATACTCTTTTACTTTATCTAAACTATACATTTGTTCTAAGTATGCTCAATTTATAGATTCATTCTAGATATGAAATAGTACATTATTTTATATGGAGGAAAAGTGATACTTTTCATGGCGCGCTCGTGTTTAACAGCCGAACGGAGTGAGGCTGGTAATAGAGAGCAAGCCATGAAAAGTAACTTTTCCTCCAAATAAAATATGCTGTTTTTTCTTCAAATGTCGACAAATTAATGCAAAAACGTCTCTTTTTAATAGTAATAATTATTATTATTAAAGATAAGTGGGTTCGCAAGGCGGCTTAGACCGGTGTCGGTGAATAGGCGCAGGTTCTTGCTATAGTAATGTAACATAAAGCTGTCAGTGGACACTGTCAACAATAATTATTTTTTTAAGATTGCGTCTCCGATTGCGTTTTAATTCCGTATTGATAAGCAGTTATTGAGTAAGTTCGATTAAATAATAACCAATTTGTTCCTAAATTAGTGATTTTTAGAAATGCAGTCACAAATTACATGATAAATACAAATTGTAGTTTAATAAATCTTGAGATGTTGATGTTTATTTTGTTGTCTGTTTGTATTGTATCTATGTTGCTATGACAACACTTTTACCTCCGCCGGCGGAAAAGTGAAAAGTAAAGCTCCGGCGGAGGAAAAACGAAACTTCACGGCCGCCTACGCAGTCGAGTAATGACGGATTTACTGACGTTTGAAGAAAAAAATATATATTGTCGATTTAAGTAAATGTGGAATATCAAATAAATGTAAGGTTCTAGAATCATCTACAAAAAATATGTTTTTACCACTGTCAATTTAAAACAACTTTTAACGAGTTTATGACAGTTTGGCCCTTGATCTGAACTGCTTACTTTATTAAACTTTAGATTAGTCATAGCCTACAAGATAGTGCAAGTACTTTTCACCAGAATTAGGACACATATGTTATAGAGTACACTCCAATAGACATTAGCCTATCATGAATAGCCTTAATAGTTTTTTGTCTTACGATTTTGATCTAGCAAACAGTATCGAGACAATTAAGAGAACATTAAGGGTTGTGCTTAACAACAAGGATGCAGCACCATGTATTTTAAGTCTTGAAGCTGAATTTTAATAGATGTTATATATGTATTTGAATGAATTGTTTACTATATGATGACTCATATGTTAGTAATTTATTTTCTTCCTATTTCATGGAAACTATCGCAAGTACTACTTGGATTTAGAAAACCCCATAATAACCCGGAAAAACTCAGTATATCAGCTCTCAATTGTAATGAGTAACTCAAAATGATAAACTTACATAATATGCCAACTGTCGCTTTTACCTATCCAAAGGTCGTAATAATTGTCAATATGTACAGGGTTTACGCGGGTAAAAGTTTTTCATGTCACACAAGCGAAGGCTTTTGCTATATCGCAAAGCACTGCTGAAACCACTTCTCTATCATTGAACTCCAGACAATTTTTCCAGCATACGACAAATAGCATCGTTTGTATTCGTGGAAGATTGAACACCAAATTGGGATTTATTTTAACTTTTGTCTCCAAGCAGTGTTTCGACAATTTTAGATAACGAAGGCAATAAGGATATTGGTCTGTAGTTAGAAGCAGTATCCTCCCGCTGCCTAAAGATAGAAATCACAATTGCTTACTTTAATAAAGCCGGGAATTCGCCATTTACAAAAGAGGTATTGATGCAATGTACTAATATTGACAGGGCTGACGCAATGCCCACCCAATAACAGTTATTGGCTGACATGGGCTGCAAAAACTTTTATGGAAATATCATCTCAACCTGCAGAACTCTTATTCTTTTCTCGCAAAATACTCACAATGTCTTCAGCTGTTACTGGTGTGAAGTAAAACGACTCTTCAGGCACACTTTGTAGGAAAGCTAGTGGGCTAGTTGAGGTAACTGGAATATTTTGCCAAGCTGAGAGGCAGCTGAACAATAAAAATAATTTAGTGTCAGGGAGAGCTATG
This sequence comes from Pissodes strobi, assembly GCA_016904865.1. Lineage (NCBI taxonomy): Eukaryota > Metazoa > Arthropoda > Insecta > Coleoptera > Curculionidae > Pissodes > Pissodes strobi. The sequence continues at coordinate 373,352 of MU182036.1, forward strand.
ATTATTCGATTTTTCTATACTCCGCAGGGCGTTAACCATGCGCCATGTTTCTCATTGTTTAACTGACTTGAGCCTATCACTAAAATATTTATTTAAATTCGTCGGTATTTGTTAAAATAACTAATAAAATTTTTAGTTAAACATTTTCGTAGTGTGTACAAGCATCTTATATTTCTTGAAGAAGCTTTTAAACCCTTAGTTATCCAAGGTTTTTTACTTTTAGATTTTATAGAGGCATAATGGAGAATTCACATCATTTTATGATAAAATGTAAGCAGAGGTTGTTCGTTATCACAAAGTGTTCCCCAATTAGTGTCCAAGCAAGCAAGCGAAAATGTCATAGTTTCTTTGGGAAAATATGTGACATCTCCTTGTTGGTTTACATACTTTCTCAGGAAGGCAAGATTTACGAAACGTCACCTCATGATCTAACAAACCAGGATTTATCACCGAACAGGAGACACCTACGCCAAAATTTGAACACACATAGCCCAAGATAAAGGCCGAATTCTCTGTGACCAATCAAGCAAGCAAGCAATTCATTAATTATCAGTATGCATCTTTAAACTATATTTTTCTACAAGCGTGCGCAAAGTAGCGACTTTGCGCACGCTACTCAGTGCGCAAAGTAGTACTTTCCCGCACGCTATGCGGGAAAGTATGCGGGAAAGTAAAATTCTCTAAAATCACCAGAGACAAGAAAATGTTCATATATTTTTAGAAACTTTACACTTTTGGACTTTTTATGCAATATAAGAAACCGTTTTAAGTCATAATTATACTCTTTTCCTTAAAAGTTTCCGCAATTCGCGATATTGTAACTTACACCAAAAACCATATATTTTGAAATCCTCGGTATAGTAGTAAAAAATTATGTCAAGCAACAATACTTATAATTGTCAGATTGACAGATTTTAAACAAATCTAGGTGTAAAACGAAGTATCCCAAAAAACATAATTCTCAGCTTCACTAGAAAGCCTTAAGAAAATGGATAGTTCTAATGACCCCAAGATTTACCAGAATGTATCCTGGCACGTGGAAGAAAAATGTGATTGATCGAATTATTTATGCAACATAAGAAAACCGTTTTAACTCTTAATTCCCTTTTCTCTCAAAGCTTCCGTAATTCGCGATATTACAACTTAAACCATATCTTTTTAAGTCATGTCAGGTCAACAATAATAGTCATGTAAAGCAACAGTAGGTATAATTGACAGATACTTTTTCTTTTATTTAAATACGGGTCATTATTATTCTGTGCTTGTTTGGACCGCGCTCGTAGAAAAAATATTGTTCCTAACACTTGCGCAAAGTGACTTCTCCGCACTCGACTGATTGACCGAACTCCGCTTGGCGTCGTTCGGTCAACATCAGTCGCGTGCGGAAAAGTATCACTTTGCGCACTTGTTAGGAAAATAACTAAAACGCAACAAATGGTCAGGCGACTGATCTAATCTTGGTTTTTTCTGCAGAAAAAAACACAGATAGACCAGGCAAATCTTATTTTTTCAATGAAGTGTAAGGGGACATTTTTTTTTCAATGGTAGTCGATAGGTTTTATGTTCAGGAACAAATATATAAAAATCCTAAAAAATCCGTTGTGAGCTAAAAACGCCATCTTGAAAAAACATGGCCGACCGTTCAAATTTAAGAAAATTAAATATCTTCTTACCCCTTAGGTTAATTTCCACGTTTTTGAAGTGAAAACTTCTTTGTGCGTGTTTTGCGTTTTTTTTTTGTGGGGGTTGAATGAGACCCAGCCGTCACGCGTCAGGTTCGGGTATGTAACGTAACGCTCCTTCTTCTGGCATGTTCCCGTATAGGTAGAGGGCCGCACTTTTCAGGGAATGTAGCCGGGGTAAAAAGAAGGTCATGGACGAAAACGGGACCCCGTACCACCCCACGTTTGGCCAGGGGAGAATGGGAGAAGGAAAATCTGAAATAATTAATTTCAGGAAAACGGGAAGAGGTACAGGGACGAAATTTTTATGGTAGGTGCGCCCCATGGGGGGCCACCTTAGACCATACGGGGGAGACCGGGGCTCTCATTTAGGGGGGATTTTGAGGAAAACCGTTTTTGGCCCGTATCTCTGCAACGAAGGCTCGGATCGACATTCTGACAAAAGGATGACCTATCGTGTGGTCTTAAGCACACACAATTTTTTTTCATTTTTCGAAATTTTAACCTTAACATAAGAAGAAAATAATCCTTTAATTTAGATCTAACAAAGAATATAAATTTCCTAACAAAAAAACTGAAAAAGAAAAAAAAATTAAACATTTTTTTGGCTTACATTTAACTTTTTAATACCACTAACTACCATTACATTCTAGTTTATTACAAAAACTCAGTCATTCAAAAGATTCTCGTCCAGAACACAAGCATATTTGCAGTCTATCCCATGGAAGTGAAGGCACATAGATCTGCAGCGTCTGACTTGTGAACATACACACCTTTTTGGCAGCCATTTCGACATTTACAGTAGATCAGACTTAAGACTTCTTCTGCTGCAGGAGATCGCTGCACTGTGATTGCAAACATTTAATTTTTTGATACCTTCCATCCAAATTTATCCGGGGCTAGGAAATTTCCCATCCATTGCTGTACTTGAAGATAGGTCGTGAAAATAAAAAAGAAAACAATTTGCTATTAATGTAATCACTATTTGAAACACTACCTGCATCAAAAGATTTGTCGAGCGTCTGCTAGCTATACCAATATTGTAAAGTCTATATCGTCTTCATTAATGTCTCGGGACCCTTCTCATCCTTCTAATCCGTCTATAAAAGAGACAAATTCATAACCAACTTTTGGTAGTTCATCTAGATTCGCATTCCTATCACTGAATTTGTCATGCATGAATGCATGCTTCTTAAACACCTAGTCCAAGAGGCTGTCCAAAATCCTCATACACTTTTTTTAAATGGAAAATTTTATCTTCATTGTCGCTGCGACCCACTTTTTTAAAATAAACATTTCATCTGTCACCGCACACCGCACAAAGCAATTAACAAAACGATTAAATCTGTGTCTTCCCCCAATACTATGGCTTTATTTACAATTAAGGTGTCCGCATCTGCACTTGCCCCAACCGTTGAGATACTGTTTTCTCTAAATTGCTCTCTAAGTAGTTGTGTGTATGTAAGCGTCCGTTTTGTTATCGAGATCTCAGTTACTCCTCTTCCGTGAGTTAGTCCACCCGAGGTCTTCATTGATCTCATTAGATACTGCTCTATTCGTACGCACATGTCATTCGAAGTACCCGACCATAGTTTGTGAGTGCGGCGCGGCGCGGGCGGCGTATCGTAATAGTATATTATGATATGAGTGTATAAGAGGGCCTTTAAAGCACGCGCGGCATATTTCAAAACACGACGCGCAGCGTAGTCGGCTTTAAAGGCCTCTTATACACGTATGTGATACGCTATTTTTTTATTACGAATGCATCATATTCTAAAAATTTTTTTTCTTTTTTGAGTTACGTAGTTACTATTTAGAATAAAGCAATGTTGTTTTTAAATGTGTGCCTTCATTTTGACATATAGTAATTTAAACGGCAGGTAAATATCTAGGTAAAAAAGGTAGATCAAATGTTTCTATAGCAACCTTTAAAAAAGTAGGCGCATCATAAACATAATTTTAAGCACGCTGTCGCTTGCGATAATCGTTGATTATGATGCATGCGTAATAAAAAATATCCTTTATCACAAAACAGCTTAAATTCACTAAGCCGCATACTCTGTTCTAATTTGCTCATATTTTGTATATACATGTGAGCAGACTTTGCGTAATGGAAATGACCTACAGCGTAGAAAAATGGAAGCATCATCTTTAAAGCTTTTAAGGCTTTTAGAAAAAGTGTCATTATAGTTACCATTTCATAAACATGGAGTGGGGGTGCCAATGCCAGGCGTGTACCGCGTGTCACGGAATTTAATCGGACGTGCATAAATTGGACTGGTAATTATGAAATAATAGATTTTAATAAATAACGTGAGCGGCCATGTTTTTTTAAATGGTGGCTTTAGCTCACTTCCGATTTTTTGGGATTTTTAGATTTGCATTCTATGATAAAAGAGCTATGGTTTTCAACAAAAAAATAGATGTCCGCAAAAACTTCACACTTAACATACATTTTTTTAAAATTTGCCTGGTCTAAGATCACACCACAGGACTTTAATGATTTCTTGGCCAATATAGCAAACAATTCAATAAAAGATCTTCCTGAGGCAAACTTACATTTCAGCTCTTAGGCAAAAAAACATCTCTTGTAATGAATTCAACTGTAATGAAGCTTTAACAATGTAAGAGATATTATTAACAAATGAAAAAATTATAAAAAGCTCCGACATCTATGGCTAACTGTTAACATTATAAAGTCAATAAAAGATTCAATTATCATACTCCTTACTAAACTTCTACACTTATGCATCCGCAAAAATATATTTCCCGAAGCTATAATTTCATCAATATTTAAAAGAGGTGATATAAATTTAAATATAATTTTATTGAATTGTTTGCTATTTGCAGTTGGCCCCAGCTTCGAAAATAAGAACAAGAATACCGAAATCCAAAGTTCTGAAGATCTAACCATAACCGACAACACTGTAGAGACTCAAAATGAACTAGCGAGCGATGGCAACGGTGGCAGAAAGGAAAACTTGACGATACTCCGACAATATAATTTCGTTTGTTCGCATATTTCATACATACCCAAAAACAAGAAAAAAACAGTTTAGAAATATAACCTTACAAAAAATTTTAAAACACAGAGGGGGTTTGAACTCGGGTCGCCGAAGTGAAGGCTAGTCATGCAAACCCCTAGACCACCAGGGCACATACAAACGATTGGTTGCATCACGAAGACATGGCATGGAATGAAATGATATTGTCACAGCATCCGCAAGTGAAAGGAAAAAGGAAACTGACATTGCTGACATTGACGTTGTTGCTAAAGAAAATCTCGACAATCTCGACTCTGGAAAAAATTACAATAAAAATAAGGAAACGTGGGAATTTCCTAAACGCAGACGACGCAGGTCGCAATCCAGGCTTCAAGATCACACTAAAATGAATTCGCCTCAAAATCAACAAAGAGGGTCAAACCAACCAAGACCGGAACCCCTAGAAGGCTCCAATGAAAACCAAAGAAACCTAAAAACAGCTGAACGAAAGGCATCCCTATTCATCTCGGGACTAGCCCCAGAGACGATTAGCTGCGAAGTTTTACAATACTTAGAGCAGAATGACTTACAAAAGGGTTGTTCCTGTGAACGAATCCAAACAAAAAAAGACACGTACCATGCCTCCTTTAAACTGGCAGTCCCCTACTCCAGCCGGGACAAATATCTGTTGGCCCCAAAGGTATTGTTGTTAACCATTTTTTGAATCTTCAAAGTAGCAGGAAGACACTACAAAAAGAAAGCTTAAGAGTCATGCACCCAAATGTCAGATCATTGCGAAACAAAATTGGCGAACTAGAAGCATTTATAGCGGACACGAATGTTGACATACTCTGTTTGACTGAGTATTGGTTAACTGTAGACGAAATTGCGGCTGTACAGATTCCTGGAAACAAATTGGCGAACAGTCATCGGGGAGTCTCTGGAGCTATCAATCGTCCTGAGAATCATACAGTCCCACCAGATAGCTTTAATCACTATTTCACTGAGACTACCGGCAATTTAGTCAGGGACATACCAGTTGTAGAGTTGTCTTTACCTAATACAGTCAACCACAGCTCAACAATAAATAAATTTGCCTTTGTTCCTGTTTGTATGAACCAGGTCCGGGATATCGTAGATAACCTCAAAAATAAAAATAGTCGCGATATTTTTGGTTTCAATGTAAAAATAATAAAGTCTATTAAAACATAATTATAAGTCCTCTTGATTAACCTGTGCTTTAGTGAGAATACCTTTCCGTCAGTACTTAAAAAGGCTATTGTAGCGCCCATCTTTAAAAAAGGCGATCCTCAGCTTCCTGACGACTACAGGCCAATCTCATTACTTCCAATTGTATCAAAGGAGGTGGAAGGGTGTATGGTTTTCAGGTTGTCAATTACTTTGAAGAAAGGGAATACTTTTCTAAATGTCAATTTGGCTTCAGAAGAGGCAACAACACTGTATTAGCTATTTTAGACCTTGTCTCGCAAATCATTGATTCCTTTCACAGGTGTGAGTTCAATACTGTCCTGTTGTGCAATCTCAGCTTTAGTCCTGAGAGTGTCAATCTAATGCAGTCTTACCTGTCAAACAGGAGACAAAGGGTGAAAGTATCTGGGGTAGTGTCAGCAGAGAGGGTGACTAACATTGGGGTACCTCAGGGCTCTGTCCTGGGACCCATACTCTTTCTGATACCTATATGTTAATGATTTGCCGGCCATAGAAGACAGAGCCAGGTGCATGCTCTTTGCTGACGACACCACAGTGTCTTTCTCTTCAAGTACTATTGAGGGAGTGCTGGAGGGCTGAGTAGTTCAGGATAAGTAAATTGCTTTTGAATGTAAATAAAACACAGCAGGTGGTATTTTCATTGAGGGATGTGAGCGGGGATGTTGAGGAGGTTGGGTTTCTTGGTGTCCGGAAGGACATGAAACTGCAGTGGGGGCCGCACATTGATAGTTTATGCACTAGGCTGAGGCGAAATTTGGGAGATTGTGTATCACAGGATGTCATGAAGGTCGCATATTTTTCCTTGTTCCACTCTCATCTTTCATATGCAATACTTGCTTGGGGCCATTCTGCGGACACACCGACCATTCAGACTGCAGAGGCGCGCAGTGAGAATTTTGTTTAGGCTAGGTTACCGGGACGATTGCAGATAAGCGTTTAGGGACCTTAGGATCCTTACCTTGCCGTGCCAATTTATCTTGGATGCTGTTTGTTACATAAAGACCAATCTGAACAGCTTCCCTTCCCACGAGCTTGTACATGACTACAATACCAGACACAAGGGCGACATTGTTCCAGCATACTGGAGGCTAAAGAGGTGTCAGACTAGCACAGGTTACTGGGCAAGTAAGTTCTATAATTTGCTTCCTGAAAGCGTCAAGGGACTTGATTTTAAAAATTTTAAACGTAGAGTTAAGGAAATTTTAATCGGGAATGCATTCTATAGTGTTAATGAATATATGTCCCATAGTTTTAGAAATAATGATATAGTCAAAACCGATCTTATCGTGCGGGTCCAAAGGTCACAATTTTCAGTAAAAACTTGATTTGTGGCAGATTTTGCGTATAAAATCTGTCAAAGCAATGACATTTAAGGAAAAATGTGACGTTTGGACCCGCACGATAAGACCGCTTTTGACTATATCTGAGTTGATTGCGGTAGTATTATAGCATTTTGTCATGTGTATTGTATTGTATTTTAAAGTATTTTATACATTTAATAGGTATACTGCTTTATAATATGGTAATTTCATATGAACTAATTTCATCAGCATTCTATTATTTGGATTTTTATATCTTGACGTGTGTAAGCATTTTTATTGTACTAATATGAATAAAGAATTTGAATGTAAACAACTAAAGATCCATCTCCTTATTGCCTATCGTTTCCAAAGATATTTGAGCTAGCATTGGCGATACAAATGATAGACATTTTTGGAACAAATAACCTTTTTTCCGATTAGCAGTATGGTTTCAGACAGGGTAGCAACACTGTACATGCTATCTTGCAACTACTCTATCATATTCTGGATGAATTTGAAAACCCGATGTGCTCCTCCCTAAAGCTTTCGATTGTGTACTGCATGGGCTGCTGCTGGAAAAGCTCAACTTATATAATTTCAGTAACAACAGCATTCAGCTTGTCATCATATCTGCGGGAGCTATGCCAAATTGAGAGTACAGGTGGGGTATTGTCAGCACTACAGACTCCTACTAAATCAAGAATGACGTTACACTAAAACATAGAACTGGATTCTAAACTAAAATGTGACGTGCATGTTGGAGGCTTGGGAGCAGTGTGTTTGTACTGCAAAACCTATGTGTCTGTGTATCGGAAACAACGATGTTGACAGCCCATTTGCGATTTTTCACAGCATAATGTCATATGGTGTGATTATATGGGTTAGTTTGGGTTAGTTGAGGACGAGTAATCAGGTCAATGGGGGGCTTGGGCTACGGGGAGGATTGCAGGGATATTTTTGTAAGATTGGAAACTCTTACCTTTCCCCCAGTATATATACTGCAATGTCTGCTGCTTATAAAACAGAAAGAAAACCTCATTACACATCAAGACACGCATGATTATGGCACACGAAATAGAGGTGACTTTATCCCAATCCGCTGCAGACTGGGAAAGTGTCAGAACCGACCGGAGTTCTCGTCGATTAAACTCTTTAATAAATTGCCATGAGCAATAAAGAGATTGCCTTTATTACAGTTTGAAAAAACTGTAGTCTTTTTTACTAAAAAAAGCACTATACAGCACAGGTGACTTTCTAGAACGAACTCTTGAAGATTTTAATTTGTTTGAATAACTGTAAATGACAAGCTGATTATTACGCTAAAGATTCCAGCCACAGTTGAATCGTTCCAAAGTATGCAATACACATTTCACATTGGCAAATCAACCACAGCTTCAATAATACCAGAGGTCTGTGAAGCGATTTTTAAAAGACTTAAAAATTAATATCTGAAGGTAAAATATGTTTGGTAGATATATACTTAAATACAATTCAGGCAAATTGCTTGGCTAATAAAAGGCAATTCAGAAAAGAAATAAAACACCATATATAAGTTTTCAGTCTAATGACACATATTTTCGATGATTAAGATCAAATTTACAATGGGTGCGTTCACCAGGCGTCAGCAGCTGACATGCATCACTCAACAGATGAATGTTAGCAGTTGGAAATTGTCTGAACGCTCCGTTGAGTTTTGGCTTTTTGCTTGGAAGCTTTTGACAGCTGCTAGCGATATCAGGAGTCAGGACATAACCTTCGTTTTGTGTTTTTTCCTTTATTTTTTAATGCACATCATTAAAGTTTTGGTTTTAGAATTTACATTTAGTGTTTAGTGTCAAGAGATATGTATTCACAAACCTTGTCTAAAATACAGAGTATAGATTATTATAATTTCTTATTTGTTCAAATTTTACAGATGTGCATCAATTTATACCACCTAAAATTACATACTGTTATTCCATCATATTTTAACGTTTTCAATTACCGGTTGCCGTTGCCGATCTTTCTGATTAACAACCAAACTGTGAACTGTCAGATCCATGACTTGACTATTTACCATATATGTTATATACTATTTACCAACAATATTACAAATCAACATATTATGCAAATTAATAATAATCATAATCAACAAAAACATAAATATATCAGGTGAAATGTCAAACTTTGGCACGCATTTCTGCCTCTGAGCATGTCTAAGCGAACGTTGACCAAAGTCAGCGTAAAATATTCCCGCTGAGAGAAATTAGCAGCAGCTGAGTTTAAGCAGTTTGTCATCAGAGCTGCTGAACGCAAACGCTGCCTCAACTACTCAACTGTTGGCATCAGGTGAACGCACCCAATGTTCTCATAGGACAGAAATATGGAAATCAGAACACAAAGTGTCTTTTTCTTCAAACGTCAGTAAATCCGTCATTACTTGACCGTGTAGGCGGCCGTGAAGTTTCGTTTTTCCTCCGCCGGAGCTTTACTTTTCACTTTTCCGCCGGCGGAGGTAAAAGTGTTGTCATAGCAACATAGATACTTATTAAACTAAAATTTGTATTTATCACTCAATTTGTCCACTGCATTTCTAAAAATCCCTAATTTAGGAACAAATTGGTTATTATTTAATCGAACTTTCTCAATAACTGCTTATCAATACGGAATTAAAACGCAATCGGAGAAAAAAAAAATTATTGTTGACAGTGTCCACTGACAGCTTTATGTTACATTACTATGCAACAACCTGTGCCTATTCACCGACACCGGTCTACGCCTTGCGAACCCACATCTTTAATAATTATTATTATTACTATTAAAAAGAGATGTTTTTGCACTAATTTGTCGACATCTGAAGAAAAAACAGCATATTTTATTTGGAGGAAAAGTTACTTTTCATGGCTTGCTTTCTATTACCAGCCTCACTCCGTTCGGCTGTTAAACACAAGCGCGCCATGAAAAGTATCACTTTTCCTCCATATAAAATAATATACTATTTCCTTGCAGTTCTGAAGGAAAAATATTGACAGTTGCAATTCCTATTTATTTCCTTATTGACTAGAGTAATACATTTTTTAAATTTCGAATGTCCTTTTTTAGGGATCAAATACAACTGTTGAATGGTTAAATATAGCAAATGAGTTTGGTGAAAAATGGAATTTTCCAAATACACTGGGGGCAATGGATGGCAAACACATGTGTTCAGAGCACCATTAAATGAAGGCTCAGCATACTATAAATATAAACTAAATAAATAAAGAACAGTATTGTTCTATTGGCAGTAGTTGATGCAAATTATAAATTTGAGTGGGGTATGGCAAAAATGCTAGAGTATAAGATGAAGGTATTTTTCAAAAAAACAGTATGGCATCTGCAATGGAAGAAAATATATTGAATTTTCCAGAGGAATGTCTACTGCCGGGATGTGTAAATCCAGTTCCATTTGTTTTTCTGACCAATGCAGCTTTTCCTCTGGAGAGGAACTTCCTGAAACGATTTCCTTTCAGAAATATATCTTGGGCTCAAAGAATTTATAATCACTGATTAAGCAGAGCTAGAAAGGTTCTGGAAAATGCATTTGGTGTTCTCAGTAATTTAAGTTTAGCTAATTACTCACGACATTTGCATAATTTTTTTTGTTGGCCGAATGCCCTTTCCCTCAAACTGAAGATGAAAGCAACATTGGCTTTAAATTTCACTTTGCCTCTCTGTGGAAGCAGACCATGACAAGAAGCTGTACCTAGATGTGAGGAATGAATTTATGACATGTGTAAATAATGACGAAGTTTTTAGTTAAGTGCAGATATTTCCAATAAATACCTACATGTAACATAAGAAATGTGTCTTTAGACTTAATTTTTTTCTTGGCAGTGAATTTAGTGTCATTGATTTATCAAGCCTATTTTTCAAAATATAAACAAAATGTCAGTTTACAATAGACCTTTTTTTGGTAAATGGAAATTCGAGCAGTAAGCGTTAAATGTTGGAAAATATGTCATGTCACTACATTAGATAACTTCTCTTTTTCTTAGTAAATATGTTTTAAATGACTAACCTTTTGTTTTTGTTTATTATTGTCAGATTTGTCAAGATAACAATACAAATAAGTATAAATATTTAAGACTATTATTATCACATGTGCTGCGGCCAAGGATAGTCTCCCATATCTATTTCTAATAAATTCATTATGTAACATAAGAAATTTATGAACGATGTTAATTTAAAATTAAATCATTTGAATTTCAGCCTTGCGAATTTATTAAATAAACACATGCCTCTTAAAACAGTTAAAATTAGTAAACCTAAAGCACCTTGGCTTACGGATAACATTAAATTTATGATGTCGCTTAGGGATAAGGCCAGGATGAGGGCAAATAAAACTAAAAGACTGGAACACTTCAATTATTATAAGAGTCTCAGAAATATTACTAACCATACAATAAATCGGGAAAAGAAAGCTTATTTTGAATATATTGGTAAAAACAAGGATCAAAGACAGATATGGAGGGAACTTAAATCATTGAAAGTTAAAGACTCTAAGAACAAAATAACTTCAGATCGTTTTCAGGATCCGAATATAATTAACAACTTTTTTATTGATAGTGTACCAAGGGTAGGTCAGGGTATTAATGGTGGTGAAATCATAGACCACTACAAAAACAACAAAATAACAGATTCTGAATTTGCATTTAAGCTTGTGTCTTCGGATGAGGTACATAGAGTAATCTCTAGCTTGAATAATTGTTCTGTTGGGTCTGATGGTATTTCAATGTTATTCATTAAGATTTGTTGTCCTTATATTTTGCCTTTCTTGGTTAATATTGTTAATACGGTATTTTTAAGTAAGGTCTTTCCGGATGCATGGAAGAATGCCCTAGTTACTCCAATCCCTAAAGTACAAGATCCTAGGAATGTTGCAGATTTAAGGCCAATTAGCATTCTTCCTGCCTTATCGAAAGTGATGGAAAGGCTGATGGAGAGTCAACTACGAATATATGTGGAGAAAAACAATGTTTTACCTCCCACCCAATCAGGGTTTCGTTCGGACCATGGCTGTACCACGGCGCTGCTGAACATCACCGATGACATTGCCAGGGCTACTGATCAGGATAAATTAACTGCTGTGGTTCTTTTGGATTACAGCAGGGCATTTGACACTCTGGATCACAAGATTTTGCTGGCTGTATTGCAGTCCATTGGTGTAAATGGCGATGATATAAAACTGTTTGAATCTTATCTTGAAAATAGAACACAGAGAGTTCGCCTGGGTTTGTCTCTCTCGTGCAGTAGGTCAAGTATTTCGGGCGGCCCCCAGGGTTCAATCCTCTCTCCAGTGCTTTTTACTTTGTACACCAGTGCATTTTATAAGTATGTGAAGAACTGTGAGATTCACATGTATGCTGACGACACCCAAATATATAAGTTTTGAAAAATCCATGACAAATATAGCAGTCGAAAATATAAATCAGGATTTAAACATTCTCTCTTCTGTTTCTTTAAAACATTCCTTAAAACTCAATCCAACTAAATCAACTGTCCTTCTATTTGGAAAAAACAAAGATCGTTCACTTGTCAAGAACAGTATTAATATTTAATACTCCATTTAAATTCCACTTAAAAAATCAGCACCTACGAAGTTCCTACAAAGACGGTTTTTTGTGGAGGCAAATATAATGCAGTTTAAATTATACTTGCAAAATGAGACATGGACAGATGTTTATGAGGCTCAAGGAGTCCATGAAAAGTATCTGGCTTTTGAGCGGATAATTTTGTATTACTTTGATCTCTCTTTTCCAATTTGTGGCAGCAGAGTGAAGGCGGATGACTGGGTAAATAGAGACATTAAAAGGTATTCAAGTTTTATAAAGGATTTATATGTAAATTTTAAAATATCAGGATCCCAAGCCGACTTAGAGATATATAAGACTGAAAGGAAATATTACAGGAAATATATATCTGATCACAAAAAGAGTATAAATGATAATAGGATAATAAATTCAAAAAACAATGTGGAATATTTTTAACAAAGAAACTAATAAAAAAACTTCTCTGCAGGACATTACGATAAAATCAAAGTATATGTAAACTAGTAGCTCCACTCCCCCAAATATTTTGTGCCAGCCGCCGAAAATCCGCAGATTGTTGGCAGCATGTAGAGCGTTTTAGTTTAATCAGTCGTTCGTGTGTAGGCAGAGTGTTCAGAACAGAGTCGGATTTGTGGAAATCCTTAATTTTATTTCTATTTTAATATTTTATTCGGACTTCGGTGGAAATATATACGAAGCAATGAAAAATACAAAGGCAAATAGGAGAAATCTATAGTCGGATTAGTGAATAGATATGTTAATAAAATTAGGTGAAGGTCGAGACCGGAAAAATCGTCTAGGTGTCAGATTTTTTTTATAAGTACATATTATATAACGATAACTGAATGCTTTGTAAATATTAAATATCTTTTGGCACTGTGAAACTAACCCAAAGTTGATACGACGACAAACTCAATAGCTAAAATAAGTTGAGAATAAGTGAAACTAACCGAAAGTTAATTGAACACTAACCCAAACTAACCAAATCTACTAAAATTGATTATAACGTATCGGAACTGCTTCAAATGGCTAAAATAAGTTGAGAATAAGTGAAGCTAACCGAAAGTTGATTGGACTACTAACCCAAACTAACCAAATCTATTAAAATTGAATATAACGTAACGGAACCGGTTCAAATGATTAAAATAAGTTGAGACTATGCGAAACTAGCCCAGAGTTCTATCGACGACTAACCCAAACTAACCAAATGTAATAAAATCATTATAACGTATCGGAACCGCTTTATATGACTAGCATAAGTTGAGAATAACTGACACCAACCGACAGTTGAATCGACGACTAACCCAAACTATCCAAATCTATTAAAATTGATTATTATGTATCGAAATCGATTCAGATGACTAAAATAAGTTGAAACTAAGTGAAACTAACCGAACGTTGATTGGACGACTAACCCAATCTAACCAAATCTATTAAAATTGATTATAACGTCTCGGAACCGGTTCAAATAACTAAAATAAGTTGAGACTAAGTGAAACTAGCCGAAAGTTGTTTGGACGACTAATCCAAACTAATCCAAAGTTAATTCGACGACTAACCCAAACTAACTAAATTTATTAAAATTGATTATAAGGTATCGGAACCGGTTCAAATAACTAAAATAAGTTGAGACTAAATGAAACTAGACGAAAGTTGTTTGGATGACTTACCCAAATTAACCAAATCCATTGAAATTGATTATAACGTATCAGAACCGATTCAAATGATTAAAATAAGTTGAGACAAAGTGAAACTAATCAAAAGTTGAATCGACGATAAACCCAAACTAACCAAATCTATTAAAATTGATTATAACGTATCGGAACTGCTTCAAATGGCTAAAATAAGTTGAGAATAAGTGAAGTAAACCGAAAGTTGATTGGACTACTAACCCAAACTAACCAAATGTAATAAAATCATTATAACGTATCGGAATCGGTTCAAATATCTAAAATAAGTTAAGGCTAAGAGAAACTAACCCAAAGTTGATTTGGTGACTAACCCAACTAATAGCATCTATTAAAATTGATTATAACGTCTTAGAACCGGTTCAAATATTTGAAATATGTTGAGACTAAGTGAAACTAACCGAAAGTTGAATCGACGATTAACCCGAACTAACCAACCTAATCCGGTTAGTCGTTCAATCAACTTTTGGTTAGTTTCACTTAGTTTCAACTTATTTTAGTCATTAGAACCGGTTCAGATACTTTATAATCAATTTTAGTAGATTTGGTTACTTTGGTCTAGTCGTCGATTCAACTTTCAGATAGTTTCACTTTTTCTCAACTTATTTCAATCATTTAAAGCGGTTCTAATATGTTATAATCAATATTAATAGATTTGGTTAGTTTGGGTTAGTCGTCGATCCAACTTTCGGTTAGTTTCACTTATTCTCAAATTATTTGAGTCATTTAACGCGTTTCCGATACATTATAATCAATTTTAATAGATTTGGTTAGTTTAGGTTAGTCCTCGATTTAACTTTTGGTTTGTTTCACTTAGTCTTAACTATTTCAATCAGTTGAACCGATTCCGATGCGTTATAATCAACTTTAATAGAGTTGGTTAGTTTGGGTTAGTTGTCGATTCAACTTTCGTTTAGTTTCACTTATTCCCAACTTATTTTAGATATTTAATGCGGTTCCGATACGTTATAAATAATTTTAATAGATTTGGTTAGCTTGGATTAGTCCTCCAATCTATTTTGGGTTAGTTTCAATTAGTATCAACTTATTTTAGTCATTTGAACCCGTTACGATACGTTATAATCAATTTTATTAGATTTTGTTAGTTTTGGTTAATTGTCGAATCAAGTTTCCGTTAGTTTCACTTAGTTTTAACTTATACCTTAGTCATTTGAACCCGTTCCAACACGTTATAATCAGTTTTAGTAGATTTGGTTAGTTTGGGCTAGTGGTCGAACCAACTTTCCGTTAGTTCACTTATTCTTAACTTATTTTAGTCATTTAAAGCGGTTCCGATACATTATAATCAATTTTAATAGATTTGGTTAGTTTAAGTTAGTTTGCCAATAAACTTTCGGTTAGTTTCACTTAGTCTTAAATTCTTTTAGTCATCCGATACGTTATAATCAATTTTGATAGATTTGGTTAGTTTGGGTTAGTAGTACAATCAACTCTCGGTTAGCTACACTTATTCTCAATTTATTTCAGTCATTTCAAGCTTTTCAGAATACATTAAAATCAGTTTTAGTAGATTTGGTTAGTTTGGGTTATTCGTCAACAACTTTGGGTTAGTTTCATTTAGTCTCATTTTATTTTAATTATTTGAATCTATTCCGATACGTTATAATCAACTTGAATAGGTTTGGTTAGTTTGGGTTAGTCTTCCAATTAACTTTCGGTTACTTTCAGTTAGTATCAACTTATTTTAGTAATTTGAACCCGTTACGATACGTTAGTTTAAGTTAGTTTTTCAATAAATTTTGGGTTAGTTTCACTTAGTCTTAAATTCTTTTAGTCATCCGATACCTTATAATCAATTTTGATAGATTTGGTTAGTTTGGGTTAGTAGTTCAATCAACTCTCGGTTAGCTACACTTATTCTCAACTTATTTTAGTCATTTCAAGCTTTTCAGAATACATTCAAATCAATTTTAATGGATTTTGTTAGTTTGGGTTAGTCGTCAACAACTTTGGGTTAGTTTCATTTAGTATCAACTTATTTTAATTATTTGAATCTGTTCCGATACGTTATAATTAATTTGAATAGGTTTGGGTTAGTCCTCCAATCAACTTTCGGTTAGTTTCAGTTAGTATCAACTTATTTTAGTAATTTGAAGCCGTTACGATACGTTATAATCAATTTTAATAGATTTTGTTAGCTTTGGTTAATCGTCGAATCAAGTTTTGGTTAGTTTCACTTAGTCTCAGCTTATTGTAGTCATTTGAACCGGTGCCGGTGCCGATACGGTACAACCAATTTTGATAGATTTGGTTAGTTTTGGTTAGTCGTCCAATCAACGATACAAAAAAGCCGTAACGCGAGACGAAAACATAAACCATGTCACAACGATCACTTTCATGAAACCAAAGAAGTGTAGTAAAAATGAGATTCCGAACTATTATATTATTATATATATTTTTAAATATATTTTAGGTAATCCACTATTATTGCTATCTTTGAAACGGTCAAAGCTACAAAGTTGATTAAATTAGAAAGTTGCCATTATTGATGCCTTTTCAAGATCGATTTGCAGTGTTGTTAGATTCTGAGATAGCAACAGTGGTATCACCTAAAAATGACACCCCGTATAGCAAATTTTTTTTCAATTTCCTTCTATGAAAATATTTTTACAACTTTGCTCAGTTTCACTTGATTTTTCACCGGCCGGCATTCAGTAGGTCTTTCGGTACGAGTCCATACAATCTCCTGAATACATCTCTGACTAGAGAAAGCCACGCGAATCAATCGGACACTTACGCAGCGCATCGGTCATCTCCAGTTGTCACTTGATATAAAAGAATGTGGCACAATTACATCAAAGGATTTACCGCTGAGTGAACTTACTAGTTTACATATACTTTGATAAAATCACAGGATGAAAATCTCTTGGAAGATCCTAAAGATATCGCTAACACATTTCTGAAGCAATTTACCTTACCACTATCAACTTATTCTGTTCCTGATTATCGCTCAAATAATGGTTTTCCCACAATATTTCTAAAACCTGTGGAGGAGAATGAAATCTGTAAGATTATTTTAAACTTGCCGAACAAATATTCAGCGGGACCAGACGAACTGCCTGTAACTGTTTTGAGGTCTGTGGCTGAACCTGTCTGCACTCCTCTATGCCATATAATTAATGAAAGTTTTGTATCTGGTATCTTTCCCAATAGACTAAAAAGAGCGAAAATTACTCCCATTTACAAAAAGGGTAATAGGCAGGATTGTATGAACTATAGGCCAATATCTTTGTTACCATCTGTGTCAAAGGTTGTTGAGAAGGCATTATATATCCGGTTAATAAATTTTCTAAATAAGCATAATATATTAAAGAAACATCAATTTGGATTCAGACAATCAAGTTCCACAGAGCATGCAATATTTACCACCTTAAAATATATCTTCGATAATGTTGACAAAAATCTGCAGGTGACTGGATTATATTTTGACTTGTCAAAAGCCTTTGACACACTAAATCACCAACGCCTAATCAATAAGTGTCAGAGCTATGGTCTACGTGGTGTTTGTGGCGCCCTGTTGGAGTCATACCTACGGGACAGAACACAGATGGTATCAATATCAAACAAAGGTAAATCATACTTTTCACAAGAAACTGATTTATTACAGGGAGTGCCTCAGGGATCCATACTTGGGCCTCTGCTTTTTCTTTTGTATGTTAATGACTTACAGATAGGGTCTGAGACTGGGATAGTGTGCCAATATGCAGATGATACATCTGTATTGTGTGCGAGCAAATCCGACACAGAATTATCCATACAATGTGGTGAAGTGGCAAATGACATGTTGGAATGGTGTCATGATAATTTTCTCCAGCTGAATGTTGATAAGACAGGACTAATAAGCTTTTCAAAACTGGGGGTCCTCCAGAATTCTCTATTGGTAAGGCTCAACCATAGGTCAATTCCTACAGTTGATTGCCTTAAATTCTTAGGGGTGGAACTAGATTCCTGTCTTAGCTGGACAGCCCACATAAAAGGACTGCAGGCAAAACTTTGCAGTGCGTGTGCAGTCATAAGGCGACTAAGACATAGCATCTCTGTGGCTTGCATTCGCTTATATTATTAGCCTATAGTCTATAATGGCTTATGGGATTGCTTTCTGGGGATCGGCAAGTGATGCTTCAAATATTTTCAAGGCACAAAAGAGAATAATCCGCTGCATTCTGGGTCTCGGTCCTAGAGAATCATGTAGACCTCATTTTCAGAATTTAGATATTATGACAGTTCCATCTCTATTTTTTATATCGTTGGTTACTTTAATTAAACGAAATCCGACTTTTTTCCTCCACAATTTTGAAAACTATAGCAATGACATGCATATTGCTACACGCAGCAGGTCTGAACTGGCAATACCTACTCATGTGTCGGCATTTTATGAGAGGGGTCCATATTACATGGCCATAAAAGCATACCGGTCACTACCCGATGATATCAAGTGTATCACTGGTGTAAATCATTTTAGAAAATCTGTTGTGTTGTATGCTAAAACTAGATGTTTTTATTCTTTTAATTTTCTGTCCTAACCCAGACTTGTTTTAACTTTTAGTATATGTTTTAAACTTTGGTAGTATAGTGTTAACTTTTTTAATCTGTGGTGTCCAATTTTACCTTTATCTTTATAAGTTTTATAATATTTATATGATATATTTTTTTAACCTTATAAGCTTTATAATTTTAATCTACATCCTACATCAGCTTTAATAATTTTAATTTCATAGACAATTATCATCATTAGATATTACAGTTTTACTGATTGTAATGTTACATTTATTTTTCATAACATAACTTATATTTGCATTTTCTTAAGTTCAAACAGCATGATAATTGTAATTTGTCTAATTCGAAAGTAGGAATTTATACTTAATGATAGTTTCTATCACCTTGTCTGACGTTGCTTTGTCACCCCTTGTGATTTTGTTGGCAATAAAGAATGTTTATTATTATTATTATTATTATTAGTATAAATAATGAAAACATCAAGGTAGTCGAAAGTGCTAAGAATCTTGGTATAATTATGGATAGCTCATTGAGGTATCGTCAGCATACAAATAGGAGTGTACAGAAGGCATATGGAGCCCTTAGACTTTTGTACCCACATCGTTATTATTTAACCCAAAAATCAAAAGTCATGATGTGTGAAACCTTGGTGCTTTCCCAATTCAATTATTGCTCACCTGTATATGGGCCATGTCTTGATGTTGACACCTCCGAAAAAATTCAGCGAATTCAAAATGCATGTGCAAGATTTATTTATGGTCTTAAAAAATTTGATCACATCTGGCACAAAATAGGTGAACTGGGCTGGCTTACAATGAAAAATAGACGAAAACTTCATGCTTTGTGTTTATACCACAAAATATTATTGACCAAGAGGCCGGGCTATCTTTTCAATAAAATTGTATTAGGAACTGACGTGCATGATCGAAATACCAGGTTCAATAAACGGCTGAATCTTCCAATCCACAGAACTGCACTATTCGAACGCTTTTTTAGCTACAATATAGCACAAATGTACAACAAAGTACCTGACAATCTAAAGGTTTTGAATCTGCAACTTTTTAAAAGAAAATTAAACAGCTTCTGAGAGAGAACAAGCTTTGAGTGTATTGTCTCTTTTGTTGCTGCTGTTCTGCCATGACCGAGTTTATGAATATATCTCAATTATGTTAATATGTTACTTATCCTGATCTTGCAAACCATAATATGTCATATGTACAGGGTGGCTCGAATTCGTGTCTATGTATGGGGAACTCGAAAACCGTAAGAGATACAGTGTCGGTCAAATTAAGGCAAAATTGCGCATTTAAGTGCTTAACAATATGCCGTTTAGAAAGTTTTAAAATTCCGAGTATTTACGGAGATATCCGGAAAAAACCGAAATTTTGAAAAATTGTTTTATTTTTTTCCTGGACTTATTTACAAACGGATTTCAAATCTAATTGCACCTTTGCATTGCCACTTTTTCCGCTCTATCCAATGATGATATCTAGTTTGAAATCCGACGTTTCGTCTTCAAGGGATTACTATCAACTTTCTTTTTTTAAATACAAACTTTAATTTTTTTTATCGCTTTTCAGATGGTACTGGCGTTATTAATATGAGTATGTGTTTTTATTTTTTTTATTTTTTATTTTTTTATTTTTATTTTTCTTTATTATTTTTATTTTATATATTTTGCTTTGGCGTGATTTTAAATAATTTAAAGTAGGTACTTTTGAAATTTTCATATTCTATAAAAATATTTTATTTATTTTTTGCATTAAGTGGAAAATTGGAGCCCATATTAAAAATTAAAAAAAAAGTAAAATTATTTTTTACGAGAATATGGCCATGAACTATTACTCAAACAAGTTGCTTAGTGCATTTTATATATAAGCAAAATTCCAATAGGTGTTTTTCCATCAAACTTCCTATAGTATCACATAGTATGATTATAAATTTTAAGTAAAAGTTGGGAATATTTTATCTATGCAGTAAGCAACTTGTTTGAGTAATAGTTCATGACCATATTCTCGTAAGAAATTTTTTTACTATTTTTTATTTTTAATACGCTCCAATTTTCCACTTAATACAAAAAACAAAATAAAATATTTTTACAGAATATAAAAATTTTAAAAGTACCTACCTTAAATTATTTAAAATTACGCCAAAGCAAAATATATAATTAAAAAAATAATAATAAAAATAAAAAAAAATAAAAAAAAAAAAATATGAAAAACACATAGTCATATTAACAACGCCAATACCATCTGAAAAACGATAAAAAAAATTATAGTTCGTATTTAAAAAAAGAAAGTTGATGATGATCCCTTGAAGACTACTTGAATTTGAATTTGAATTTGAAAAAAAAAAAGACAAAACGTCGGATTTCAAACTGGATACCATCATTAGATAGAGCGGAAAAAGTGGCAATGCAAAAGTGCAATTCAATTTGAAATCCGTTTTTAAATAAGCCCAGGAAAAAAATTAAACGAATTTTCAAAATTTCGGTTTTTTCCGGATATCTCCGGAAATACTCGCAATTTTAAAACTTTCTAAACGGCATATTGCTAGGCACCTAAATGCGCAATTTTGCCTTAATTTGACCGACACTGTATCTCTTACGGTTTTCGAGTTCCCCATACATAGACACGAATTCGAGCCACCCTGTACACCCTATTTATAGACTGATTTATACCGAATCTGTGAGCCGCCCTTATATTGTATTATATGATGTATTATATTATATTGTATTGTATTGTATTGTATCATTACTATTGTTGTTGGTAATATTATTATTTATTGTCAATTATGTCTAATTTAAATTTAAGTTATATATGTATATGTAAGTGTACCCATGGGCAAGTGTAAGAGCACAAACTACTGTGAACTTCCCCATTTTTGGTAATAGGTCTAAGTAAATGTATATATTTATATTTTTATGTAACTACCAAAATAAAGGCATTAATAAATAAATAAATAAATAAATGTGTCTTTAGACTTCATTTTTTCTTGGCAGTGAATTTAGTGTCATTGATTTGTCTATGTCTACTTTTCAAAGTATAAACAAAATGCCAATTTACAATACATCTTTTTTTTTGGCAAATGGAAATTCGAGCAGTAAGAATTAAATGTTGGAAAATATTTCATGTCACTACATTACAAAACTTCTCTTTTTTTCTTAGTAAATTTGTTCTAAATAACTAATCTTGTGTTTTTGTTCCTTCCACCCATATCTGGCAACCCTAATGATAATATTATCTGAATACCACCATTTAAAAATGTTTAGCCATAAATAATATCAATACAGATTACATGTGGGATGATAATGCAATAATATAAGTAGAATTTCGACTATTTAAAAAAAAATAAACAAAACTCAATCTAGACTCTGAATAATACATATAAAACTTCAACATTCTTTTTTGCAGCCGACCTTTGTTGAGGTTTAAGGGCATTATTTAAAATCTGTCTTTTAGCCACTATTAATTCTTCAGGATCATCAACTTTCCTCAGCTCTATTTCAATCATTCTGAAAAATAAAATAATAAAACGATTGCAATAACTGTGAATATTGGCAGCAATATTCAATACAATTAAATTTTTTTTGCTTAGTAAAGTACAAAGGGGACTTAAACTACCTTAATAATATCTATTCATTATACTAAGCCTTTAACCAGCACAATGGATTTTTAAAATCTGTGCATGCTGGTCTTTAACTTACAATTATTTTACTTGTTGAAGGTTATACTACAATTATTCATGTCAATAAAAATAAAAACATTTAAGTACACTAAAATAATAATAAGTCCAAGAAACAAACATAGCAAAAAATCTTGCAAAAAATGTATATCCCAATAAATTTATCTCTTAAAATCCAATCCTGAATTTGGCCTTTGATGTAGCACTGATTATTAATCATGAATCTCAATACTGATTTTATATATAATTGTTCCAGATTTAAGAGTTTGCTTTCCCGAAACAATAGTTCTGTTGAAACTCTTTTATTTTTGAACATTATTAATTTAATTATGTATTTTTGGACTATGGATAAACTGTTTAGGTTTGATCTTGATTCATTTCCCCAGATGATTATTGCGTAATTTATGATAGATTCAGCCAGTGAGTAGTAAACCATTTTAAGCATATTTAAAGAAAACATGTTTCTAAGTTCAAAGAACTTATAAACTAGTTTTCTAATTTTTCCTGTTATGTAGGTAATATGATTTTTCCAATTTAGGTTTTCATCTAAGAAAATTCCCAAGTATTTTATGCATTTTACCCTTTCTATACTGGTACAACAACAAGTTTTAAAATTATCAGTATTACAATCTGGGCTATGTATTTTTAGATTCTGAGTTTCAGGCAAATATCTCTGTGTTAAAGCAAAAGACATGAACTTAGTCTTCTCTAAGTTCAGTGAAAGCAAACCATGGTCTAGCCAATTCTTTATTTTTGAGGCAGAAGTTTCAGCCCTTCCAATAGCAAGTTCCCATGTTTTATCTTGAACTATTACAGCAATGTCGTCAGCAAAGCAAAACACTTCCCCCTCATCAACAACTGATAAAATATTGTTTATGTAACAATACTGGACTCAGCACAGTTCCCTGCAGCACACCACACACCATCTCAAAAGGCTCACTTACACTATTTTCAATTTTAATACACTGCATTCTGTTACTTAGATATGATCTCTAATACCCATTTCGTGTAGTCTTTCAAGAAGTATGTGATGCGCCACAGTGTCAAATGCCTTTTTCAAATCGAGAAAAATGCCAACAACCTTTTCACCACATGCAAGCCCCGCCAAGATCAACTCAGGCACAAGGCGTTCTCTGTACTGGAGTGCTTCCTGAAAGCATATTGATTACTTGAGAGGAGATTTTTTTGTTCCAAGAATTACTGTAATTTAAGTTTGATGCATTTCTCTACTAGTTTACTAATGGTGCTCATTAAAGAAATTGGTCTACAATTTGATGTTAATTCTCTGTTACCTTGTTTAAATACCGGCACTATGATTGACCTCTTCAGAATGCTTGGGGACACTCCATTACTCAGAATGCAGTTTATAATATGAATCAAGGGATTCATCAGATATTTATGATTTTCTTTTAAAATTTCAGAAGTGATTCTATCCTCACAACTTGCTACCCCATTTTTAAGACTATTAAGTTGTATTATTAATTCATTTGGCGTAATTGGGGTGAAAAAACAAGATTCCGAATTTGCCTCTGAGATATCCCTAAAAATCTTTACAGATGGGCACATATTCTTTGTGTTGATATTAAAATAAATGTATGCATTCTTCAACTCTCAAAACAGCAAATTATATAAGTTTTTGAATTATCTCAAACTCTTTCACCAATTTATTACAAAAATAGTGTCTGCTATTAAATTGCTTGTAAAATAAAGAAAACTGTAAGTAGACAAGTTTAAAAATGTA
This sequence comes from Pissodes strobi, assembly GCA_016904865.1. Taxonomy (NCBI): domain Eukaryota; kingdom Metazoa; phylum Arthropoda; class Insecta; order Coleoptera; family Curculionidae; genus Pissodes; species Pissodes strobi. The sequence continues at coordinate 397,747 of MU182036.1, forward strand.
TTCATCCACCTTTTCATGAAATGTTATTTGAAAGCAATTTGAACCATTCTCCCATACAGTACAAGAAGCATACCAAATCAGATCTCAATATCTCAAACCCTTTGAATGATAGGTAGGAGCTGCTAAAATATTGTTTTTTAAACTTTTTAGGGTAATATAAAAATGTTTTCCAGAAACAATACCTCTACTCACGTATCCAATGTGAAAGTATATTAACATTAACAATAACTTATTGAATCGTCTCACCTTCCAAATGCACTCAAGTCATCTGCTTGGGCTTGACTTATTACATTTGCATAAGTACTCAAAATACATGTGGCATTTTGGATTAAAGATGTTACCTTCAATTCCATTGCAGCTCTTTTTTTCCACTCTTCTTTGCAAGAGAGACAGTTTTTGAGGTACTTACAAATAGACTGCCAATAAAGCTCTCCTCAACTTCACTAACATCTCCTTCACAAATTACTTCAAATTTGGTTCTGATTGAACATGGATATCCATATTCGGGAGATTTGATTTCAATTGCCGTACTGGATCCGATCTAATTAAGAACTTCAAAACACCACAACTTCGATGAATAAACATCATCAGTTCCAGTTTCTCTGACCAACTTTTTTGACTTTATTATACTCCTTAAAAAACTGAGTTCTTCAACAATGTATTTTTTGCAAGATTTTTTGTTAATTTCACTCACTGGCACATCGTACCCATTCTCAAAAAGAGCTCCTTTAATGACTCAAAGAGAGTCCAGTCTTTTATTTTTTAATTTATAATTTGGATTGTTTGTTTTTGAGTTTCATAAATAGCAATTAAAATATTCGTGGCACTGTGATCCCAGATAAAGTTACTTTGAGGATTTTGGCTCATTTTCTCCTAAATGTTTGCGCAAAATGGAAAACTAAAAATCACACACTACTTAATGTTTTCCGGAAAATAGATGATAACAAATTAAGGATAAAATCCTGATCTGATCTGACATGATCATAATATGACAGCGAAATATTTGACAGTTCAAAAAGTGTAGCCAATACAAAATTGTAAGTTTCCGAAAGAAAATCCCTAAAGAAAGTTACCAAGATTAATTTTCTTTATGCAACCAAACTGCAGCGACAAATTGCAAAGTGTGAATGCCTAAATTGGTGCAATTTTGATTGCTGCAATCCAATCACCGTGGCAAAATTGCATTGTGAGAACCGGACTTTAGTTCGATTGACCTAGCTTTTAGAAAAAAATCTAGAACTAACCAAAATTAACCTAATCAAATAAGGCTTAGTTATGTTCTGAATTCAGTTTCATTCTGTAGCAGTCTGAATTAGATTCACTAACATCATTTTAAAAGATTCATAGGTCCCTTGTATTGTTTATTGTATATATACCTAATTTGCATATAGGTACAGTTGTTTAGTTGCATAGATGCAATTTAAAAGAAAAAGCAAATTATGAGTAAAGTTGATATGTTTAGGTATCCTAAAGAAAATGGACAATGGACATTCACTATTTTTATTTGTTAAATGTTGGCCAATACTATCTTTCTCTGTGATCTTTATATTGATGCCACTCCATATAGATGATGCAAATTGTTAATTAATAATTATAGTACTCTTATTAGAATATGATCTTATTTCACTACACAATGATAAAAAGCGGTTTTGTTAATAGAACTGTTAGTTCATACATCACTCCGGTCATTGCACCCTTGCAATTAAAAGATTACATTAAATTTAAATAATGAAATGTTCACAAGTAAGTAGCAGGGAAATAAATAAATATAAATTTAAAAAGTGCCCAACCAAGAACTGTCAACACAACCATTCTGACAGATTCAAAATAAAAACATGAAAATGTCACCCATAAAAATAGGGTCACTGGGTGTCTCAAGGAAACAGAGCCAAATTTAGAGATGTTTAGGGAACGGTGTGTGATTTTTGTCGGCGAAATTTTCAGAATAAAATATGACACAGCTGTGGCGGCCATATTGAGTACTTTACGTCATAAACCGAGGCCTTTGCCACAGGTGGATGGGACTGATTTTTTTTTGAGATACCTGATGCAAAGCTGTGAGCCCATCGACGTTAGCTGTATTGATGTCGGCCCCTTTTTCCAGCAACTTGAGCACTTCTTCCTTGTCACCAGCGGCGCAGGCTGCCAGAAATACACAACCCGACGAGAATTTCACTCTTCGCGATATGTGCTTCGGCGACACTGGTTCGCGATTCGTGTCCGATTCTTCCCATCTTTTTAGCTGCTCAGCCCTCTTAAACAAAGCAGAATTCGACCGAGCTTCCAGGGACATATTTAGAGTGTTTCTGTTCAATTTTAGAGTCTACGTTCCGACACCATTACGATTTTTACAAAAGAAACTATTTCTTTTTACATTTGACACTTTTGACATTCGAAGGGTGCGGTTAGTTAAAATAAACTTTTTGCACTGAGCGCCATCTATGAATCAATAATTTCTTCTCAATGTATTCTCTCGCCTTTAAAGATCCTTTACAAGCGTAGCCGACTATATCAAAATCGGCTTCTCCTATTGGTCGATCCATCTCGTATTACAATATGTCTTCGTGATGCAATATGCAATCAGTTTCTCGCAAGAGCTCTCGTGGTGTAGAGGTTTAGATCGTTGGGTCTTACTTGGAAAACACGGGTTCGAACCCAGTTGCTTTTTTTTTATTTATTTTTTAAGATTATGTTTCTAAACAGCTTTTTCTCTTGATTTTGGGTATGTCTTGAGTTAAATTGGGTTAGCCCCTGGTTAGTTTCCTTTTCTTGAGTGACCGTAGCGAGCGGAGGGCCATGCGGATCGACCAATATTAGAGGCCGATTTTGATATAGTCGGCTACTCCTGTAAAGGATCTTAAAAGCCTATTCTCTCCATATACGTATAATGAGCCTTTAAAGATCCTTTACACAAATAGTGCATTATATAAAAATCATATATTTATTAAATATATGATAAAAATCGACCTCTCCTATTGGTCGATCCATCTCGTATTACGATGGGCATTTACGATAATTGGAGCGGTATCTACCGGTATGTTGGTATGTATCTGAGCGTTCGTTAATTTGTGTTCCATTAACCAACCGCGTTCTGCAATTCAATTGAATCTACCGATACATGTACCACGATCCAACCTTATGGATCTGCTATTTGTGTCGGTACATGTCGGTTTATTTACATCTTATATTGACATAACCTACAAATTTAGCCTGCGAGTCTGTTTGTTACTTATATACTTTCGAAACTCTGAAAATAATTTTACTATTACATTAATTTTTAGAGAGAAATAATTAAAATACCTTCAACATCATATAGTGAAAAGCAACATTTTCAATATATTTTTCAATAAACACACGTTAATTTTTTCTTCTTTTATGTTTTCTGCATTGAAACTGAAACTATTTTATAATGCCTTCACTTTCGGAATAACTACTATCTCATATTTGAAAAGTAGCCAAGATTGCGATAGCTTGACGTTTATTATTCTTCATTATAATAACATTTTTTTAAGGTTACTCGCGATCCGCACCGTTTCCGTTCGACAATTACCATTTACCGGAACGTATCGACGTTAATCAGCTGATTACCGCTGTATACCTACCGGTAGATACCGCTACAATTATCGTAAATGCCCGATATGTCTGCGTGATGTAATCGATTTCTGTTAAGACCTCTCGTGGTGTAGAGGTTTATACAACTGGGTCTCACCTGGACGGCCTAGGTTTGAATCCCGTTATTATTATTTTTTTAGATTATGTTTCTAAACAGTTTTTTTTTTCTTGATTTTGGGTATGTCTTGGGTAAGTTTGGGTTAGCACATGGTTAGTTTCCTTTTTCTGAGCCCTCGTAGCCAGCGAAGCGAGCGGAAGGCCATACGACCAATAGGAAAGGCCGATTTTTATATAGTGCACTATTTGTGTAAAGGATCTTATAAGGCGTATAATGATTCATATTTAAAGATCCTTTACACAAGTAGTGCACTATGTAAAAATCGACCTCTCCTATTGGTCGATCCATCTCGTATTACGATATGTCTGCGTGATGCAATCGATTTCTGTCAAGAGCTCTTGTGGTGTAGAGGTTTATAAAGCTGGGTCTCACCTGGACGGCCGAGATTCGAACGCCGTTGCTATTTTTTATTTTTTTTTAAAGATTATGTTTCTAAACAGTTTTTTTCTTGATTTTGGGTATGTCTTGGGTTAGTTTGGGTTAGTTTCCTTTTCTTGATCCCCCGTAGCGAGCGAAGCGAGCGGAGGGCCATGCGGATCGACCAATAGGAAAGGCCGATTTTTATATAGTGCACTATTTGCGTAAAGAATCTTATAACGCTAATGAGTAATGATTCTCTCCCTAGACGATCAAATACCTTACCATTGTCTATATATAGGGGATTAAAGACAATGTTCAAAGACAATGACCTTACTCAATCATCTGTGCTGCTGTTCCGTAACTGCAGGTTTGGATTTTGCTTGGTTAGTTTTGACTAAATGTATTAACTCACGATACAAACAAACAGTGTATCGTGGATTGACTTTATAGTTTGGTTGCAAAATTTTGAATTTGAACTAAGGGATACCCCTTGTTCCTGACTGTATGAAAAAGTCGGTTAAAACAAGTAAGATAACGAAGCCGTTCTTACAACTTGCAAGAAAACATAACGTCAATAGCACATGCGTATGTTAATAAGTATCTTTTTAATTAGTTAGTTACTTTTTAGTTATGGGTTTCGCGATTACGCATTTACCCAGAAACGAGCCCTGTCCAGGCTTAGTTAGAGCTGGGGCAACCCATCCCAGATTAGTTACACCTTGGTGGACATGGATACTATTTTTAGATTATGTACTGCTGGAGGCTCAGACTTATTCAGGCACGGCTTGTTTTAAGGGTCGAACACCACTGGCTGGACATTCACACACATTTAAATCATGTTTTTATGCCCCATATTTTTACTCGAGTGTCTCGCGACAGCTTTGCTTTTGGCTGTCATCAAGGTCGTATGTTATAAACCTACAAAGAAGGGGGATTCTTTGTGAATGTATTCGCGGAAACACGGAAACACATGCAAGCTGCTGTATATTTCGTAAAAAGTGCATCCTAAGTACGGGCACGTATCACAATAAGTAATATTTCACTTTTCGCATGGACCTCCGCTCGCTACGGGGGCTCAAGAAAAGGAAACTAACCCAGGGGCTAACCTAAACGTAATTCAAGAAATACCAAAATCAAGAAAAAACTGGTTGCTAACAAAAATTAACCCAAGACAATATCAAAAATCAAGAAAAAGCTGTTTAGAAACTTAACCGTAAATAAAATAATAAAAAGCAAAGGGGTTTGAACCTGGGCCGCCGCCCGCCGATAGTCGCCGAATTGAGACCTAATCATCTAAACCTCTAGACCAAGACGCATCTTGCTGCAAATCGATTGCATCACGAAGACAGCGAATGCAATCGCTCGAGCCAACGCCATCAACACTAGATGGCGCTGGAGAAGCTCTTACCTTGATGGCAGTTAAAAGCAAAGCTGTCGCGAGACACTCATATTTTTACTACGTTAAACGTTATACATGCGCAGTAGCTCAAACATAACCGATTTCACTATTAACCGATAACGTGTTACCTTATTATGACGGAGGATAAACGTAACGCTATCCAATTGTTATTTAAATATGTACTAATTAGATAAAAAAAACATAGCTGGTGGTTGTAGTATACAAATATGTTCATTTTGTCTCTGCTTTTTGTTAATTATGTGGTAAAACAGATTTCAAAAATAATTATTGGCAACGTTGAATGTTGAGGTTGAGAACTTAACCTTACTTACCTATGATTTGTTGCATATACGTATATGAATTATAAGATTCGTTGTTTGTTTTTAAATTTTAAATTATAATTAGGTAAAGCATAGACAACTGTCTGATTGGTATCTATTGTATAATTTTGTTGAAGATTGAAGACAGGTGGAATGGAAGCCTAAAGGAAAAATCGGTCTTCGTACTGCAACATCACGGACGGGATTTTGAAATATATCAGTAATAATTCGTCTTATCAAATCGTGATTTTCACCTTCAAGATCGCGTCTTCTAATTACATTTTCAATAATTTCTTCCATCATAAATAAAATAAATATTTAATAAAATTAGGTTATGGTTGTATCAATGACATATTAAGAATATGTCATTTATGTAAATGCAAGTAAAGTAAAATAATTTCTTCCATCATAAATAAATATTTAATATTTAGTAAAATCAGGTTATGGTTATATCAATGACATTGACATATCAAGAATATGTCATTGGTGTAAATACAAGTAAACGTAAACACAAATGAAGGGAATGGTTAAGTCACTGTTTATACCGTCACCGAATCAGTAATCAGTTATACAACTCTGAGTGTGCCGGCACCTCTGGTGTTAGTGAAACCAAATTCTATTTTTTCATGGATTCTCATATTTCGAGCATGCGCATTACTAGTTGAAAACGTTAGAATTATACGGCCAGCTGGGCCGTGGACAGAATCGAACTAGGATCTAATCATAGGCATGTAACTAAGTCAATGGATTTCACACACAAAATTCGCGAAAGCAGTCCACAAAAAGCACTGCAAACAACCGACTCTCGAGCAAACATTTTCGCTCCGACTCTCGAGCAAACAAGATGGTAGTTTTCGCTCTTCGGTCCCTTTTCAATCAACATACTTTTCCTGTCTCCGCGCAGAAAATTAATAATCGATATCTCATCTGAATACAAGCACAATACAAGCCTGTTGCGTGCCTCGTTTTACGGTTAATTCTCGCTAACACTATCTCTATCTCTTTCTCCTTACAGGCGGTATCTTATTGAAAAGAGACATACATATACGGCGAACTGACGTTTTATTTAAAAAGGTGTAGTATAACCCACCCGGGTTTGTTCAACATAGTTGAATGAGATAAGTTGAGCTTTGTCTTTATTTTGCCAATGATCGTCAAAATAGATTAAAAAGAAAATCAATACCTACGTTGTGATATTATTATATCTTACACAATTTTAATTATTCGGATTGCACTTCGATCAAACACAATGAGGGAAATTTGAGGGAAAGGTGCGCCATGTAAACCAAACCACAGATTCCTAATACGCCTAATTTATTACAGAAAAGCGTGCCGGACTCAGCCTGGAATTCACGAGGGGAAAGAGTACGGCAGAGAAACCCTCGATCTAAATTCCTAAACCGAATTATGCTGTATAATCTATTAGTATTATAATTAATTAAAATACTGTCTCCCGCACCACAATTTGTAGTTCCACACTATAACAAAACATTTAAAACTGAAGAGATAGCTCTCCGGTCGGGAATCGAACCCGAGTCTCCCGCGTGCCAGACGCGGATGTGATAACCACTACACTACCGAAAAGGGGTGTTAGTAAGCCAGACGCCTTTCCCCAACGGAAGAATTAATAAGGTTAATAGAATACAGTAAAGGCAATGGTTTTCCACTAATCGTGGGGTGTGATGCAAACGCGCATAATATCGTTTGGGGGGCACTAACACTAACGCGAGAGGTACGGCTCTATTAGAGCATTTCGTATCGGAAAACCTTGAAGTAGCTAACGTAAATGCGGAACCAACTTTTGTGAATCGGCTTCGTCAGGAGGTTATCGATATTACAGTGGTAACTCGAGCATTTGCGGAAAAGGTAGTCAATTGGAGGGTAAGTAGGGACATAACTATGTCCGATCATAGAATGATCCGATTTGAAATTAAATCGGATAAGATGGAGAAGCCACTAAAAAGAATTCCGAGGGCAACAGACTGGAACAAATATAGGGAAAGTCTGGCAATGTCCATGGGAACTTTAGGGCAGGCTATTTCATCAAAACGAGAACTAGAAATTGAGGTGGTAAAGCTAAACAGTGTAATCGTCGACTCCTATGAACAAGCGTGCCCACTTAAGAAAGCGAGCGCCAAGAGGCTGCCTTGGTGGAGTGATACTCTGGACCGTCTTAAAAAAGACGTGAGAAGATCACACCGCCACGCTTTCAGGGGAGGGCGGCAGGAGCTCTGGGATGTGTATCTGGAAGCCAGAAGGAAACTTAAAATCGAGGTCCGACGCAGCAAAAGAGACAGCTGGAGGAAATTCTGTGGAGAGATGGAGTCTCTCTCGGACTCAGCGCGTCTGCTTAAGCTGCTGGGCTCGGAAAGACAAAAAGAGATTGGCTCTCTGAAAACAGGCGAACAATGGACGGCGAACAGAGAGGAAGCGATAGAGCTTCTCCTAAAAACCCACTTCCCCGGAGAGGTACAGACTACCAACTGGGACGAGGAACCAGAGCCAGAGATGGACTGGAACCTTGCCCGCAGTGTGGTGTTTGAGGAATCCATAACTTGGGCAGTGGGGGAGTTCAGTCCATATAAGGCAGGAGGGCCGGATGGAATTATACCCATGATGCTGCAGGCGGGCCTTGACACGTTACTTCCTTACTTAAAGAGAGTATTCGAGGCCAGCATAGCACTAGGGTACGTTCCACAAGCTTGGAGAGCAGCGGATGTCGTCTTCATCCCCAAGGCAGGGAAGAGAGACTATTCCCATCCCAAGTCATTTAGGCCTATAAGTCTAACTTCATTTTTAATGAAGACAATGGAAAAAATCATTGACAGGTTCATCATGGAAGAGATCTTAACGGATTCTCCTCTACATGATAATCAGCACGCCTACAGAAGGGGGAAGTCGACTGAAACGGCTCTCCATTCTGTAGTTAGAAGGGCTGAAAAGGCAATAGAAAACAAAGAAGTGGCGCTAGCGCTCTTCTTTGACGTAGAAGGAGCTTTCGATAAGGCTAAAACGAAAACTATCTGTCAAGCCCTCCAGGCCAAGAGAACACCAGTTCATTTGGTCAAGTGGGTAAAAACGGCACTGGAAGACCGGAAGATCAGCGCCACGCTGGGAGAAGTTCGCGTCGAGGCCGGGGTAAGAGGGGGTTGCCCACAAGGCAGCTGCCTCTCGCCACATTTGTGGTGCCTGGTGATGGACAGCCTCCTGAGAAGGTTAAATCTTGAGGGATTCTACGCACAAGCATATGCTGACGACGGGCTAGTAATGATCACGGGCAAGTTCGTGAGAACGGTCTGCGAGCGTATGCAGGTGGCGTGTCGGATAGTTCAAGGTTGGTGTGAGGAGAATGGTCTCTCAGTAAACCCAGGGAAGACCGAACTTATTCTCTTCACAAGGAAACGAAATCTAACAGGTTTTATACATCCCATACTCTACCAGACGAGACTGAGCCTAAGTCAACAAGTCAAATATTTGGGAGTTATTTTAGACAGTAAATTGACGTGGAAGGCACACGTTGAACAGGTGGTGAATAAGACAACCGCGATTATGTGGCAACTAAGGAGAACGGTAGGTAGGAAGTGGGGTTTAAAACCTTACATCCTCCAGTGGCTGTACACTGCTGTGATAAGACCGAGGATTTCCTACGGATCCGTGGTCTGGTGGCCAGCGGTGGCCAGAGCCACTAATGCCCAGAAACTGGCCAGACTGCAAAGGCTGGCTTGTTTGGGTATTACCGGAGCATTGAGAACCACTCCCGGAGCAGCACTGAACATCATCCTGGGGCTGCCGGACCTCCCGATCTGGATTGAGAGAGAGGCAATGGCGGCTCACAAAAGGATGATCGACAGTGGCCTATGGCGAACGGACTACACAGGGAAAGGCCATACGACTATTGCCGCCAAAATGAGTAGGGATCTACCCATCATTGCGACCAAAGGCAATATTACAGATGGCAGATTAAGACTGAGAAGGAATTTCCAAGTGGAATTTCCATCAAGGGGAGAGTGGCTGTCAGGCCAGGTACGTACGCCGAGCGGCGCACACGCATGGTACACTGACGGCTCATGGATGGCTAATACACAGTCATCCGGAGCCGGTGTATACCTAGACAACACTAAATCAGGAGAAAGCACTTCACTGGGGAGATATGCCACTGTTTTCCAGGCGGAGGTGTTTGCTATTTTGGAAGTAGCAACCAAGGCGGAAGTAACAGAAGGTGTAGAGAGATATATATTTACTCGGACAGTCAAGCCGCTCTAAGGGCGATCCAAAAACCTAGGGCAAGCTGTAAGCTAGTTCAGGAATGTAGAGACGCCCTAGACAGATTGGCTGTGCACAAGGAAGAAAGACTCAGATGGGTTCCAGGGCACAGTGGCATCGAGGGCAACGAACGGGCCGATGAATTGGCCAGACAAGGCTCAATGAGCCACCTCGTCGGTCCAGAACCTGGTCTGGGCTTAAGTAAAAGGCAAATCTCTCAGGAACTAAATAACTGGGCCTGGAACAAGACAAAGCACAATTGGAGAGGAAAAGAAGGATGCAGACAAGCCAAGGAAATGATTCTAAATCCTGACGGATCCAGAGCAAGGCGACTGCTAAAAAAGAGCCGAGAGGACATCAGGAACTTGGTAGGTATTCTGACTGGGCATGGAAGCCTAAACAGACATCTGCACCTTATCGGCGTGAGGGACAGCCCACTCTGCCTGAACCGCGGGACAGGGGAGGAGTCCTCATACCACTATATAGGAATTTGTGATAGGTGGAGTCGCCTAAGGAGGAAGATACTGGGAGAACCAACACTTGCTCGGGAAGATCTAAAGGATCTGGACTGGGAGGACGTCCTCACCTTTATCAAGGTGACGGGCCGTTTCAGTGCGGGCCGGGTGTTGGAAGTAGCCAGGTAGGGGAGGGCGGATCGGGGATGGTGAAAAGGGACTTATAGGCCTACTTACCGGGCTTCGGCCCCCCCACCCTTACTACTACTACTAAGCCAGACGCCGCTGGAGGGTACTGCGGTCCTGGTTACGGAGGCTACTCAGATAAAGTTGAAATTAGGGCCAATATCTCTAGAATGATCATTACATTTATGACTAGGATATTCTCCCGTCGGGGTAGGAAAATGTTAGTAGTTTCACAATAGCTCTTACTTGCAATCACAGTCATACTAAAACCAAAATTCCAGCACGAAAAGACAGCTAACAATACATTTTTGTTTTTATTTAAAGCAGTGTTGTTAACAGCATAAAACGATTTCATTAAATATACACCATCAAATACGAATTATCAATGAGAATAAAAGAAATAATAAGTGTGCAAATTATGTCAACTTCAATATCAAAATATATCCATATGTTATACCATCAAATATCAATTATCCATGAAAATAGAAGAAATATTTATTCAAATTATGTTAATAACAATATCAAAATATATACACACGTTATACCATCAAATATGAATTATCCATGAAAATAGAAGAAATATTTATGAAAATTATGTTAATAAAAAAAATCAAAATGTATATATTTGTTATGTCATCAAATAGTAATTATTATCAATGAGTATAAAATATACAATAGTACAAAATTATGTTAATGACAATATTATAAGTTTCATTTTACCAACTTGTAATGACATATTGTAACACAGAAGCAAAACAATTCACCAAAAGAAACCGTACACTCCGCTGGCTTCTGACTATCTATTTTTCTTTCTCAAGTCATACCTCTCGGATCTCCTCCAAAAAACCTCGCAAAAACTCGACTTCAATTTACGAGTTGTTTTTATCCATTACATGTATAAGGGGTGTCTCAAAAATTAATGTATCAGGTCTAATGAAATAGTATTTTAAAGAGGTGGGTTATCTCAGAAGTAGCGTTTACTCATTGAGCGCAGCCGCAAGATAAAAACTCACAGCTCTCCTATTGGTTGAAGCGCTTGGCTTCAAAACACGTGGAGAGTTGTTTAACTAAATCGGGTACGGTATAAACTGTGGTTAAGGTAAGGTAGAAGAACAAATGTGAAATAATATATTACTTATAATATATGTGGAGAAGAAAAAGAAGGGGCCTAAAAACTAATATTTGACACACGCAAGTAAGGTAAAGTTACTGCATTACCATCAATGTGATATAACGTGACATTTTCCACAAGTGGCTTAAAATCTCTCCATGAACACTAAAACGAATGTTTTTTTAGGAATTAAAAAAACTTGGAAAATTACATGTAGCATGTGGTGTCTTTGTAAAATAAAAATAGATTAAATCATGGAATAATATAGATATTCCGTAAAATATAAATAGATAGACTAATAGGTATTAGAAAATCTATTAATCACAGTGTTAAAAAAAGAGAAACATAAAGCAACCCTAGAATTAAACATAGCGGGAGTGACAATCGCGTTAAAACAGTACGTGTTATACTATTTTGGTTATTAGTTTTATAAGGATCTTTGTTTTTTAATATATTGTGTAACTAGTAGAAAAAGCAAAACATTCCTGGACAACTGTGGTAATTGCTGGACTCCTGTGCTTTTCCTACGAGTTGCACATACTATTTTTTATCCGATCGGAATTAATCAAAATACGTATTTATAAAAATAGAACCTAAATAAAAACGGTGTTTTAAATTTACAAGTTAAAACTAAACATAATATCAAGTTTTTTAATCGAGCGGGCTTGAAGTTTATTACGTAACTACGGAAACTATAGCTAAATGTTACTTTTGATAAACGTCAGATCTGACAAACAAGGTGTTTAAATGGGACGGAAATGTTATATTCCCGTACAGTTATTGCCTATTCCCGTACAGTTATTGAGTAGCGTCTTCCAACAGAGATCGGTTTTGACCTTTTCTGTTCAGTTCCACGACGCGACCCGACGTTGGCCGAATCGGCAGAATTACCCATGTCTTCGCGGTGCATTTGTTCCAACCGTCTGATAGGTCAGTGGTTAGATAGTGTGTTTGCGATGCGAATGTTGCTGATTCGATCCCCGTCGGCGCCAAGCTATATTTTAAATTAATTTTTAAAATATGTTTGGGTTAGGTAGATCTTTTATGCGTGATCAGCGGCGTAACTACGGGGGGGATCTAGGAGGCCGGGCCTCTCCCAGATATCACTAGGTCCACCCAGGAAACGGCTGACTTTGATTAACACAGGATTGATTAACACAATAACAGGCCCATCCTGGGTTCCCCCAGGTCAGGTAGCTACTAACGCTGCTGTGCGTGACCCTACTCTAATAGAAGTCATGAAATCAACCTCACCTAAGCTTTCTTTCTTTTTTGAATTACTTGTTGTCGTAAAGGCAAAAGGTAAATTGCTTCTGCCCCTCAAAGGACAAGTTTGCAAGCACACCCCTCTACCGGTGCTTAATTAGAGGCAGGCCGACCCTCCTGCATATGTTACACATTGTTCCAGTTTGAGAGGACTATTTGATAGGGACCTACAGTATGACGGGCCTGTGTCCCTGGAGATACCCGACTTTACAATAAATATTTAAACTTTACAACATATACGATAGATTAAGGAATGCAGTCTTCAGTGCTTTGAGTCAGAACGTTCACAAAATGGCGGCATAACCGGTCACTGTCAAAATCTCCAAATACCTCACCGGTTCAGGTAACCCTCCTCCCCCCCGGGAAGAAAACCGTCTGTTATTCTGGGCCCCTGCCGTCCTGTCATGCCCCTTAATGAGATATATAATGGAAACTTTGTATGCATCTACCACCACTTCCCGAACTCCTCCCGGTCACAGACGAAAACGATGAGTGTCTCGCGGCAGTAATGATTTGGTTGCCGTCAGAGTCAAATGTTACAAATGCATACTAACGCCATCTAGTGTAGGTGGCGTTGACGATGTTTTCGCGATGCAATCAAGTTGGAGCAAGAGCCGTCGGGGTCGAGAGATTTAGATAGTTAGGTCTCAATTCGGCGTCTATCGGCGGGGGCCCGGTTTCAAACCCCGTTACCTTTCTTTATTTTTTTACGGTTAAGTTTCTAAACAGTTTTTTCTTGATTTTGGGTACGTCTTGGGTTACGTTTGGGTTAGCACCTGGTTAGTTTCCTTTTCTGGAGCCCCCGTAGCAAGCGGCAGCGAGCGGAAGGTCATGCGCTTGCATGTGTTTCCGCGAATATATCCACAAAGAAACCCCCTTCTTTGAGTGAATTTGACGTCTGCATCCGCATCTGTAACATCCAACCTTGACGGCAGCCAAACTCAATATTGTCGCGAGACACTCGTCGAAAACGCAGGACCCCTTCCCAACCCCCGGCGCTAACCAACGTGCCAGCGTTGTTACTAGGGGCAATGTTTATTGTACTAAATGTGATGCCGCAATTGTATCATTTTTAATGAAATTGGATGGCTCCGTTTTTAGAATTTTCTGTGCATCCAAGGGAGTCCTAAGCTTAGGGATGCACAAATAAACTAAAGTATCGATACCGATACCAAATCGATACCTTTTTGCTAAGTATCGATACCAACCTATACTTATTGAAAAAGTATCGATACTTTCAAGTATCGGTATCGAAAGATTTTAACTTTTTTCAGATATCACCCTCGAGATAGTGTACTACATAAACATTATTGAAAGAAAAAAAACGGTAATAACATAACTGTTGCAACAAGGTTTATACAGAGTCATACCATCTTTTTGGAAATATCCGCACGAGTCTTCCCTTCTGACGAGTCCTGGGCTCACAGTGCTTACATATGAACTTTTGTCACTTCACGCATGGCCCTTTACTCGCTTCGCCCGCTACCCCCCGTAGCGTAACAAAAACTAACCAAAACTAACCCAAGGCATACCCAAAATGATTTATTTTTGTTTAAACATAACCTTAAAAAACAACACGTCTTGCCACTGGAATCGAACTCGGCCCGCCATCGCTATATCAAAGACAGGATTCTAACCACTAAGCCACGAGGCTCGTTGAAAGCAATTTGCCATAACGTAACATATCGTAAAGTCATATGAATAATCAAATCATTATTAAAAACACAAAACAAAAATGGTTGCATTTAAAACTGATCCTCTTCAGATAAAAACCCAACAATAATAATTTGCCTAATCGCTTTCCAAGTAACCGATTTCTGCTTTCTGTTAAATAACTGAAGTTAGTTAGTTAAGTGAAGCATAATAGATGGCGATGGTAGTAAGGTAATGAATTGGTTTCGATACCGATACTGCAATATAAGTATCGTTATAAAAGTATCGATGCAAAAAATACTCGATACTATAGCAGTATCATTTGCATCTCTAAATAAGCTAGCCAACCTTTTTTTGAGATGAAACTGATGATGAAAGTGATAACTCTGAGCAGAGCAATGATTACACGTTCATTTTTTTGATACGTTTGTCTGGATTTAAATAATTAAAAACAAATAGATTTTTTACCAGCTTTTTTACAACAATTTTATCTGGTACCTTATAAATGAATGTTAAAAAGAAAACTTAACGTACCTACCTGTAAAGTAATCAACAAAATAATATTTAAATGATAATGAAACATAACAAATAATATACCCAATAACATTTATATAGTTGCTCTGTGTTTCTGTTATAATAACATTTTCCACAATAATGTGTTAGTATAATTAAGGATTTTATTATCGGGCTTCCAGATCAATATCCCATTTTCATAATTTTTCATTTTATCTTTAACATGAAGCAATTCAGCTATGGCAGATGAATGTCGAAGTGCTAAAATAACTTAAACATTTATCAATAAATTTGGACACATTACCTCTCCTAATGCATTTTTTTATTCTGACACTAATCTCCAAAATATATTTATATTATTGTTATGTGTAATCTTAATTAGCTCACTATGGCGCTCGACGAGCCGTGTGTGTGCGAAGATGTTGATTGACACAGCTCTTGAATATTTGTAAGTTGTAATTAGTGTCCCAGATATCCTGGGAGTGAGTTCCACAGTGATGCAGTGCGCTAGACAAAGGAGTTCTTGTAAAGGGATGTTCTAGGTGTTTCCGTTTCTACGACGAACTGGTGCGCTCTTGCCATCTGTCGTGACTGTCTGACAGGAGCTGCCTGGGGCGGGATGAGGCGGATCAAATCCTGGGAACATCTGCCGTGAGAGTATCTGTAAAATAGAGATATCTCGGCTACATGTCTGCGGTGTTCCAGACTATCTAGATTCCGGGCCAACTCCGGGTCGCCGACGTGACGCACAGCTCTCTTCTGAATGGAATCCAGCAGCTCTAGAGCGTGATTTGGTGCAGCACCCCTGATATGTGAGCAATATTCTAGGCACGGTCTTATTTGCGCTTCGTAGAGCAAGAGCAACTGCTGCGGTGTATAGAGTTTTTTGTTACGAAATAGTGCACCAAGCTTCTGGGAGGCTGATTTTGCGATGTTAGCAACATGGCCATGCCAGGCATATTGCTGTTGACCGAGACACCCAGCAGTCCGATTGGCGAGGATGAAGGAATGGTAGATCCTTCCATAATGATGTCAGGGCCCGCTGTATTGGCCCTCCTGGTAAACGTGTCTGCTTGGGTCTTTGCTACTACATTGAACTGGATCAAATTTCGGTCGCCCCAAGTTTGAACTTTCTCCAGGTCTTTTTCTCGATGTACTTGAGTAGTTGCTGATTGACTAGACGTTCCATGACTTTCGAGATTATTGGAAGCAAGGCAATTGGCAGATAGTTTGAGGGCCTGGTTTTCTTGCCTTTTTTGGAACAGGTTGCACTCGAGCGACTTTCTAAGAAGATGGGTTAATCCCTTTTCCGTAAGACAGAGAAGAAAGCTTGGAAAAAACGGGTGTTGGTGCAGTTATTTAACACGATACCTTTTGCGTATCTAGTTCTTTAAGAATTTTACAAATATCACGGTAATGAAATTTGACTTCTGCCATGGTAGTGTTGATGTTCGATATGGTGGGGAAAGTCTTGCCCTGGGAGACGTCTGAAGTAGAGTGCGAAGAAAACATTTTGGCGAGCATGTTTACTTTTTCCTTGGTTGTAGTCGCCGTGATAACACGTTCGTCTGTCAAAGGTGGGAGAGACGTTTCTGTTAAGTTGTTACTTACTGCCTTTGCTACCGACCAGAAATTCCTGGAGCCAGGCATTGCAAAAGTTTATTCCTGATCCTTTGATTGTGTTTGTCCTTAGTTTCGTCGATAACACGCTTGCATTCGTTTCTCGCTTCGACAAAATAATTGAGATTTTCAGCGGTCTGATATTGCCAGTACTTGTAAGCTTGCTGTTTCCTACCTACAGCTCTTTCGCATCTTCTGTCGAACCAGGGCTTTCCTTTTGATGGTAACTTGATGGAATTTGGGATGTATGCTTCCATTCCTGAGAAGATTACTTGCGTGATCTTTTCGCAGCAGACTGACGGGTCGTCACTGCCAAAGCACACGTCGAGCCAAGGAAAATCTAGGTAGAACTCCCTTAGATCGCCTCAGTTTGCAGAATTGTAATGCCAGATTTTGAGAGGCAATGGTGGATCCTTCTGTATGAGTGGCAATTCACAAACCGTTGTAATAAGTTTGTGGTCGGATGTACCTAATGGCGGACCAATTGTAATTGTGTACTGGTCAGGATTGGTGGTTAGAAAAAGATCCAGGAGGGCGGGCTCTCTGAGATTCGAGTTGGTTCATCTACAATTTGAGTAAGCCCGCAGCTGATGACAAATGCTTCAGCCTCTCTACCTTCGTTGTCGGTCTTGTTGTGATGTTTGAGCCAGTTGGTGTTGTGGTCATTGAATTCTCCCAGAACGATGATTTCTGAACTGGCGTGATCAACCTGTATTGAGTGAGTCAAAAGTGGTAGCTAGTGTTGAAAAAAAGTTTTGGTAGGCTCTATCGCTCGGATAGCGATAGAGACAACATATAAACTTGGTTAATCCCTTGGTGGTGAACTTGAGCCACATGACGCCAAGGTTGTTCGGTTTAAGTGTTTCCTCGCGGTGACATGAAAGGTCGCTTCGGACAAAAAGGCATATTCCGAACTTATGTCTAAATCGGGTATGTAAGTCGTAACCAGGATAGGGGTAGTTCACTGTTGTTGTCGTAGAATATACTTGTTTTTCTGTAAGCGCTAGTATGTGTGGTCTATTTGCTTGTAGATGTTGGTGTACCAAATTTATGTCTGTATTTAGGCCTCTTATGTTAAATGCGGAATGAAGGGCTCCCAGGGCCACCCAGCGCCCGGAGATCCTTATGGCCGGGGAGTTTACCTCCGGAATATTTTGACCCTGGAAGAATCATGTCCATATTATTATATTCCTATTGTGGAACCCGGAACCACCAGCGCGGAAGCGGAACGTGATTCGGGAAAACCACTTAGCGCTTCCCAGTTCTGGTGGAGTGGTCTTTCACCGGACGATGCAAGTAGGCGTATGCATCTACCACCTAGGGCCGCTTCCACTGCTATGCATCGGCCTCAGATTCATTCCTTTGGTGGTTCCTGGTCTGACAGGGGTAAATATTGGGTTGGTTGGGGTCACTCCCCAGTGATTAGCTCCAGACTTTGTACTTTGGTGTTCTCCAGCCTGGAGGAGGATGATGGGATTTGATGGGTCACATCCCGTGACTACTCGGAATGGCGGGGGCGTCACTCCCCATAATCAAACTGCTCTCACCAGTTTGATATCCCTGCCTGCTAACACAATGCAGCCCCCCTTTGGCACAAACTGTCATTGACCAGCTATGAAGTTGGCGATTGATATAACCTCTCAAGATAAAGCCACAGTAACAGTTGGTGTAAAATTTGAAGGTTATTTTAGAGAATCAGAGCGAGTAGATGAGAGACCTGGACCTCCTTTGTCTAATTTTTTATCTTAGAAAATTTAAAATACCATAGACTGTGAAACAAACTAAATCGGCTTGTTCATGTTTTTGTTCTGATTCAAAAATAATTTTCAATTCTGAAAATACGTTGGCTGGAAGCAAGAATCGTAAACTCTAATAGGATTGCCGAATCGGCTAAATCTGTCCGCCAATGTCGTGCAAAAACTACCACAGGCTGTGGGCTACAGTCCCTTATTGACGCGTTTTCTATGTGAATGCATAAATGGGCAAAAATGGAGTACGTCGATGAATTCATTGACACCCTGGCATGCAGGTTTTACGCCCGACAGATAAAAGGATCGTCACTTACAGCAAATATTGCCGACATTAGATACAACCCGGAGCGCCGTATAATACACGGCACGATCTATCGGGAAATTACCCTGTTCTATCAACAACTAATGCCTCCCTAGACTCAATTTCCCTAGGGCATATTAACTTACACCATAAAAATCGCATCTGATATCTAAAACCATGAACTAACTTTCGAAAACAGTCTATTTCCAACTTTTCAAATTTCACAAAGTATCAGAAGAGCAGGAGCACATCGCCCAACTGGCTAGTATGAGCGACCTGCCTCCTGATTGGCTAGCTCACCGTGTTCGGACACGGGGCCGGGCCTGACAAGGGACATGTGAAGCATATAAATATGCAGCAGCAGTACCTTAGCCATTAATTTCAGCACATGCCACGGAAGCGTCAATGTCTCCGCAGTCGGACCGTGAAGTTCGATTCATGCGACCTAATACTATTCAATTGCTACTGTAACAGGCCTACGCCTAGTAAGCCTATACACACGTGTAAATACATCTTGTATATATATTCTGTATATACTTATTTTATGATGTATAGTGTGCTTGTCCATTTTAACATTATGATTCCCTGCTCGAATCATGAGCAGTTTTAAACAGGGTTTTTCATTGTTTTTCCCTGTGTTTCCCCCAAGCAGTAACATATATTCCATTTTACAAGCTTTTTCATCAACCAAGAGCTTTATGCAATTCTAAGAGTAATAACGGCTTTGCAGGGTCCGCCCAAAGAAAGCGAAAACAAAAAGCAGTACCACATAACCTAGTAAACTAAATAGGCTAAGATCAAGCCCCACTAAGGGTGTCAGCTGCTGTTAGCAATGGCGTTGATCGAACAACGCCACGCACATAACATGCGCTTGTATTACCTGTTAATATAGACATATTTAGACTAGGCATGTAGTTATAACTTGTTATTAACTAAAATAAAGACAATTAATAATAATATGTGAATGCATGCACAAGATGGGAAATTTGCAATGTTTTTATGGATTATGAATACACATGTTATTTACATTAAGTGTCCATATTAAGTCGTTTTAATACTTATTAAATTATTGAATAATAATTGAGAAGTAGGTAGTAGAAGTAGAACGGTAAAAGATAAAACATACTATTGCAACCATGTTTCGCTTATATTTTGCTATAGTTCTGTTTGGTTGTGATCCGAAGCGAGGGAAGCGAGTGAGGGCATTGCAGCATTGCATAAAGCGAAAAAAATATGCGCGCGCAAGCCCAGGACTCGTCAGGCGGAAGGACTCGTGTAGATATTTAAGAATAAAATGTCTACTATCCGGGCCTGTTGGTTGACCGGTGACAGGGTTGCCCCTCTATATTTGACCCATTTCTCAAAATCATATGACAAAAAAGTTGTGTCAAAATATTAAAGTGCATTAGAATGTCTAATATTTCACTTCACGTACGACCAACTAACCCAAACTAACCAAATCTAATCCAAGGCATGCGCAAAATGAAAAAAAACCTTTTACAAATATAATCTTAAAAATAAAATGAAAGCTGATGGGAATAGAACCCGGGCCGCCGTATCACAGACACAGCAATTAACCATATACGTAAAAATAATACGTATATGCATCTAACCACTGGACCACCAATGCATTTGGATGCAGTTGATTGCACCGTAAAGGCATGTGTAAACTAGCATTGTTTTACGCATTAACACTGGCAACACTGTCGGGTGCCCAGTTTCTATTCGGACCTAGACTTAAATACAGCAAATTTTCACATTTGGCAGCAGCCTGGTGTGGTCGTTCTAATATTTCACTTCAAACATGGCCCTCCGCTTGCTTCAGGGGCGCAACCAAACAAAACTAACTCAAATTTACCAAAGGCAATGCCCAATATCAGGAAAACAACTTTGCAAGATATATGAATTAGCACGTATGCATGAGCGAAGGCTCAAAATTGCTGTATGTAGACACGAATGACTTAAATTAGGTGGTGTGTAAAAAGTGTGTATTTGTGAAACTAAAAGCGTGTAAAAGCGTGCAATTTGAACAGTTCATCGTGTAATTTCGCAAATTCAGATGGGCGACACTGATCTATAAAACAAGCTTAAGTCTTTGTTCAAGCTCAAAAACACGGTTTATAATTACTCAAACACACCAACTTTAAAAGTATCTGCTATAGCTCAAAGACACTGTTTTTTCAAAGTTTTTTACAGAAATACAATGAACACAAATGTATCCACTCTAAATACGGGTGAAAATTATTTGTTAAAATAACACTGAACACGTCAGAATAGAAACAATCCGCAATCCGGTCAAAGACTGCGACTGACGTCACAAGCAATCACGTGCGGTCGATATTTTGGCCAACGTATGTCTGATGAGATGGGCAATCCTATTAGAGTTTACGATTCTTGGGCTGGAAGCATTTATAAATCTGGCACATGCCAAATGCCGAGAATAACTCGAGTGTCTCGCGACAGCTCTGCCGTTGGCTGCCATCAAGGTCGAATGTTTCACACATACAAAGAATTCATGGTGAATGTATTCGCGGAAACACATGCAAGCTGCTGTATATTTCATAAGAAGTGCATCCAAAGTACGGACACGTATTACGATAAGTAATATTTCACTTTCCGCATGACCCTCCGCTCGCTACCGCTCGCTACGAGGGCTCAAGAAAAGAAAACTAACCAGGGGCTAGCCCAAACGTAAGCCAAGACATACTCAAAATCAAGAAAAAAAACTGTTTGCTAACCAAAACTGACTCAAGACATACCCAAAATCAAGAAAAAAACTGTCTAAAAACCTAACCGAAAAAAAATAAAAAAAGCAACGCCGAATTGAGACCCAACCATCTAAACCTCCAGACCACGACGTTCTTGCTGCAAATCAAGTGCATCACGAAGACATCAAGTGTAATGCCTTTTAAGATCCTTTACAGGCGTAGACGAGTATATTATCAAAATCGGCCTCTCCCATTGGTCGATCTATCTCGTATTACAATATGTCTCCGTGAATCGTGATGCAAACAATTCGTGGCAAGAGCTGTCGTGGTAGAGAGGTTTAGATAGTTGGATCCCACCTGGATGACACGGGTTCAAACCCCGTTGCTTTTTAATTTTTTTTTTTAAGATTATGTTCCTAAACAGTTTTTTTCTTGATTTTGAATATGTTTTGGGTTAGCTTGGGTGAGCACTTGGTTAGTTACCTTTTCTCAGCCCCTATAGAGAGCGAAGCGAGAGGAGGGCTATGCGGATCGACCAATAGGAGAGGCCGATTTTATATAGTCGTCTACGCCTGTAAAGGATCTTAAAACCGCTCGAGTCAACGTCACCTACATTAGATGGCAGGGCAGCCAACGGCAAACCTGTCGCGAGAAACTCATAGAATTACAACTGCAGAGAAGCGACAATAGCTGTCGGCACCTTTGAAATTGGAGAGCCAAGTTCAATTTGTCATATGTGACAGATAACTGGTTTAATACACTGTAATGAAGGGAAGACAAATTCTATACACCGATAAAACATGCAATTAGTTACATTAGATGTTTATTATTTACCGTATTAGAAATGTATTATGAATAGAAGATAGTTATGTTTTAGGATTTAACGGTTTAACCCAGAGTTTACTGATTTGTCGCATTCTAACCATTTTGAAGTGAATACTTCTTTGGTTTCATGAGAGTGATTTTTCAAGGTCGCATTACGACATGGTTCATTTTCGTCTCGCGTTACAACATTTCAGTATCGTTGATTGGACGACTAACCCTAACTAACCAAATCTATTAAAATTGTTTGTAGCGTATCGTGACCGGCTCAAATAAGTAAAACTAACGGAAAGTTGAGTGGACGACTAACCCAAACTAACCAAATCTAATAAAATTGATTATAACGTGACGGAACCGGTTCAAATGACTAAAATAAGTTGAGACTAAGTGAAAATAACCAAAAGTTGATTGGACGACTGAACCAAACTAACCAAATCTATTAAAATTGATTATAACTTATCGGAACCGGTTCAAAAATTATTAAAATAAGTTTAAATTAAATGTAACTAACCGAAAGTTGAATCGACGACTAACCCAAACTAACCAAATCTATTAAGATTGATTATAACGTATCAGAACCGCTTCAACTGACTAAAATAATTTGAGAATAAGTGAAACTACCTGAAAGTTGATTGGACTACTAACCCAAACTAACCAAATCTGTTACAATTGATTATAACGTATTGAAATCGGTTCAAATGATTATAATAAGATCAGACTAAATAAAATTAACCGAAAGTTGAATCGACGACTAACTCAAAATAAGCAAATCTATAAAAAAAAAATTTGTAAGTAGAAGTCCAATTTTGAAGTGGAGTTGCTATTATAGCGGGTTAGAAGAAGGGGAAGACTTTTCTCCACAAATGAAAATTCCATTCTTCAGTTCAAGAGTTATGCATTTCGATGAGTTCACTCATCATCATCAGACTCACACACTACTTAGCTACAATGTTGTATGTTTCATGAACATACAACATTGCAGCTAAGTGGTGTGTGAGTCTGATGATGATGAGTGAACTCATCGAAATGCATAACTCTTGAACTAAAGATTGGCATTTTCATTTGTGGAGAAAAGTCTTCCCCTTTCTTCTAACCCGCTAAATCTATTAAAATTGATTACAATGTATCGGAACCGCTTTAAATGACCAAAATAAGTTGAGAATAAGTGAAACAAACTGAAAGTGGAATCGACGACTAACCCAAACTAACCAAATCTATTAAAAATGATTATAACGTCTCGGAATCGGTTCAAATGACTAAAATAAGTTGAGACTAAGTGAAAATATTGTTACGGCTAACCTAACAACCATCCGAACGTTTTTGTGCTACCCTATACAACTAGCCGCCGTGCCCCTCGCTTCTTTGTCTGTATGAGTCATCACCCGGCCGGCTGCGAACAGGATCGCTGGAATTATCTCGATGGCCTCGTCGAGATCGTATAGAGTGGCTCGGAATACTTCCCGAATATTCGTGATAGATTTAAGATTATATATAAGCAGACCTAAGGCGAATGTTAGTCAGTCGGTTAGCAGTTCAGTTCAGTTAATCATTGAGTGTTGAATAGATATTAGTTGTAAAGTTATAAGAGTAGTTTAAAGTGTTAAATTGTATACAGTGATAGTGAATAAAGAGAGTATTAGTTGAAAATAGTCAAGTTGTAATTTTGTTAAGAACCCACGGGAAAAACGTAACAATATCCAAAAGTTGATTGGAAGACTAACCTAAATTAATCAAATCTATTAAAATTGATTATAACTTATCGGAACCGGTTCAAATGATTAAAATAAGTCGAGACTAAATGAAACTAACAGAAAGTTAAATCGAACTAACCCAAAATAACCAAATATATTAAAATTGATTATAACGTATCGGAACCGCTTTAAATGACTAAAATAAGTTAAAAATAAGTGAAACTAACTGAAAGTTGAGTAGACGTCTAACCCAAACTAACCAAATCTATTAGAATTGATTGTAACGTCTCGGAACCGGTTCAGATGACTAAAATAAGTTGAGTGAAAAGTGAAAATAATCAAAAGTTGGTCGGAAGACTAACCCAAACTAACCAAATATATTAAAATTGATTATAATGTATCGGAGCCGGTTCAAATGATTAAAATATGTTGAGACTAAATGAAACTAACCGAAAGTTGAAGCGACGACTAACCCAAAATAAACAAATCTATTAAAATCGATTATAACGTGTCGGAACCGCTTTAGATGACTAAAATAAGTTGAAAATATGAGAAACTAACTGAAAGTTGATTCGACGACTAACCCAAACTAATCAAATCTATTAAAATTGATAATAACGTCTCGGAACCGGTTCAAATGACTAAAATAAGTTGAGACTAAGTGAAACTAACCAAAAGTTGATTGGATAACTAACCCAAACTAACCAAATCTAATAAAATTGTTTATAACGTCTCGGAACCGGTTCAACTGACTAAAATAAGTTGAGACTAAGTAAAACTAACCAAAAGTTGATTGGACGACTAACCCAAACTAACCAAATCTATTAAAATTGATTATAACGTATCGGAACCGGTTGAAATTATTAAAATAAGTTAAGACTATGAGAGTCTAACCGAAAGTTTAATCGACGACTAACCCAAAATAACCAAATCTATTAAAATTTATTCCAACTGATTACAACGCTTTAAATGACTAAAATAAGTTGAGAATAAGTGAAACTAACTGAAAGTTGAATCGACGACTAACCCAAATTAACCGAATCTATTAAAATTGCTTAAAACGTCTGGGAATCGGTTCAAGTTGCTAAAATAATCAACTTATTTTAGTCATTTGAACCGATTCTTAAGTGAAACTAACCAACCGTGATTGGACGACTAACCCAAAGTATCTAAATCAATTAAAATTTATTATAACGTATCGGAACCGGTTCAAATGATTAAAATAAGTTGAGACTATGTGAAACTAACCGAAAATTGAATCGACGACTAACCCAAACTAGCCAAATCTATTAAAATTGGTTACAAGGTATCGCAACAGGTTTAAATGTATGAAATAAGTAGAGACTAAGTGAAACTAACCAAAAGCTGATTGGACGACTAACCCAAACTAACCAAATCTGCTTAAATTGATTATTACGTATCGGAACTATGTGAAACTAACCGAAAGTTAAATCGACGACTAACACAAACTAACCAAATCTCTTAAAATTGATTATAACGTATCGGAACCGGTTCAAATTACTAAAATAAGTTGAGACTAAGTGAAAATACCCAAAAGTTGATTGGACGACTAAACCAAACTAACCAAATCTACAAAAATTGATTATAACGTATCGGAACCGATTGAAATGATTAAAATAAGTTTAAACTAAACGAAACTAGCCGAAATTTAAAACGAGGACTAACCCAAACTAATTTATCAAAATTGATTATAACGTATCGGAACCGCTTCAAATGACTAATATAATTTGAGTATAAGTGAAACTAACCGAAAGTTGATTGGACTACTAACCCAAAACCAACCAAATCCGTTAAAATGATTATAACGTATTGGAACCGGTTCAAGTGATTAAAATAAATTCAGACTAAATGAAATTTACCGAAAGTTGAATCGACTACTAACCCTAAATAACAAAATCGATTAAAATTGATTATAACGTATCGGAACCGCTTTAAATGACTGAAATAAATTGAGAATAAGTGAAACTAACGGAAAGTTGAATCGACAACTAACCCAATCTAACCAAACCTGTTAAAATTTATTATAACGTCTCGGAACCGGTTCAAATGACCAAAATAAGTTGAGACTAGGTGAAAATAACCAAAAGTTTGATTGGAAGACTAACCCAAATTAACCAAATCTATTAAAATTGATTACAACGTTTCGGAATCAGTTCAAATGATTAAAATAAGTTGAGTGTTGAGACTAAATGAAACTAACCGAAAGTTGAATCGACTACTAACCCAAATTATCAAAATCAATTATAATTGATTGTAACGTGTCGCTTTAAATGGCTAAAATAAGTTGAGAATGAGTGAAACCAACTCAAGGTTGAATCGACAACTAACTCAAACAAACCAAATCTATTGAAATTGATTATAACGTATCGGAATTGGTTCAAATGATTAAAGTAAGTTGAGACTAAGTGAAACTAACCAAAAGTTGATTGGACGACTAATACAAACTAACCAAATCTATTAAAGTTGTTTATAACGTATCGGAACCTGTTCAAACGGTTAAAATAAGTTGAGACTATGTGAAACTAATCGACGACTAACCTAAACTAGCCAATTCTAATTAAATTGGTTATAACGTATCGCAACCGGTTCAAATGAATAAAATAAATAGACACTACGTGAAACTAACAAAAACTTGATTGGACGACGAATCCAAACTAATCAAATCTACTTAAATTGATTATAACGTATCGGAACTGGTTCAAATGATTAAGATCAGTTGAGACTATGTGAAACTAACCGAAAGTTAATTTTACTACTAACCCAAACTAACCAAATTTATTAAAATTGATTATAACGTATCGAAACCGCTTCAGATGACTAAAATAAGATGAGAATAAGTGAAACTAACCGAAAGTTGAATGGACTACTAACCCAAACTAGCTAACCAAATGTTTTAAAATTGATTACAACATATCGGAACCGGTTAGAGAGACCCATTTGCATGCTATTAAGATAAAAATAAAGTTCTTAAAATCATAAAAGAATTAATTTTTTTAGAATAATTCCAGTTTTTTTCGAACTATTACCGATATAATTAGAAATAAATAATATAAAAACAAATCCTCAAATGGTTGTTAACAAATAATAAAAAAAACCGAATCAAATTAATAACAATATAATAACAACTATTATCTACAATATACAATCCTATTTAAAAGCGTTTAATTTCATATCCATAATGAAAATTTATCATATACATAGGTATATCAATGTTAAAAATACCATATACCATATAGTTACCTGTTTATTTCAATCATTTCTGTAAAATTTACATGTTAATGATGGTCAAATTTAACTAATGTCATGCAGAATATATCGCACTATAATAGAATTGATAAAACGGACACGAACTGGACGAACATTTTTTTATTTAGTTTAGCCAAACGATTCGCAGATAATACTGCGTTAGCCTAAAGGGATCGCTATAATTACATGAATATTGCTACTAATTTTGACATAATTGATTTTCGGCCAAAACTTACATATGTCAAAATATGATATTAAATAAAATAAAAAAATAATCAAAGCTCTCGCTGACATATAAACGTATAATATATAAAATAAACAAGGCTACTTTTTCTGCAAGAAAAAATAATTGATCAAATATGATATTTTTAAAGGTGTCAAAATGTTAAGGTAATATTTTGACATATATCATATTGTTTTGAAATAATTTGTCAAATTTGACAGTTGCAGGTGTCAAATTTTATTTGCCTACAATAGAGCATAGAAATCTAAAACTTTTTTGTTAAAAACGTTTTTCGAGATCTGCTTGATTAAGGAAAATATTGACCAATTTGTTTAACTGTGAGATTTGACAATTGCTTGAACCGTCCAATTTACTGAAATCTATATAATCGTATATTAACGGGGGATTAAGTTGACACGTTTTAACATAAATATTGACACATTGTTTTCACGTTTTAGTGACATAATCATATTCTATCTTTCACCTGGTATAATAAAAAGGAAAAGTGTATATTTTGTCGTAATTAAAAATCGGAAGTCGATAGAGCAAAGACAACTGTATAAAAAATGTCATATAAATTTGTCGGTATTGTTTCCTAGTTAAGCTTTAAAAAAAAATAAAGAAGAATTATAAGACATGAAAAAGATTTGATCTTTTAACGTTTTTCTCGACGCAAATTTACTAAATTTGCAATTATTTAGTTACAAAATAAGCATAAAGTAGAATAATAATATAATACAGCGATGCAGTCTATAAAATTAATCTAGTACATTTTAGCGTCAATAGTCTAAGTTTAAGTAAAATTATTTAATTTATTCTGACTTTACTTGTCACAAATACATCAAAACTAACTATAAACAATACCGACAAATTTATATGAAATTTTTTATACAGTTGTCATTCATTGCTCTATCGACTTCCGATTTTTAATAACGACAAAATCTACACTTTTCCGTTTTATTTATTCCAGGTCGCGTGAGACAGAATATGGTTATGTCACTAAAACGTGAAGACAATGAGTAAATATTTATGTTTGTGCAAATTTGGTCGCCGATTCAACTTTCGGTTAGTTTCACTTATTCTCAACTTATTTTAGTCATTTGAACCGGTTCCGAAACGTTATGATAAATTTTTATAGATTTGGTTAGTTTGGGTTGACAGTCCAATCAACTTTCGGTTAGTTTCATTTATTGTCAAATTATTTTAGTCATTTGAAGCGGTTCCGATACATTATATTAATTTTTTGTTAATGCGGTTCCTATACGTTATAATAAATTTTAATAGATTTGGTTAGTTTGGGTTAGTCTAGTCTAGATATACTCTCTCCTGTGGGAAGGGGTACACGGTCCAGTTTTCGCTCAGGATCCTCATTTTACCCCGGCTACATGTCCTGACAATTTCAGCCCTCTCGCTATACTGGAACATGCTTAATCAAAGAGGCGTTTCACTTTGATAAGCGTTTATTTTTTTCTGACTTTACCCTCGCCAAAGAAGTCCCTTCAATAATAATTAACACACAAACAAACCAAAGGAAACTGGCGTTCATGCAAAAATTTGGTCGTCGACGACTGTACTAAACAAATCTCTGCTAGTACTGGAGACAGTGATGTGTAAACATATTCTATATCGGCATGCACAACTATTTCAGCAGCCCTCGTAAAATCACTGTGCATGGTTATGATGTCACAGCCGTTTACACATTCATACTGCCGCGTAAGATGTATACAGATCAAAAATGGAGGAATATCAGTATAAATGTGGATATTGCGGTTGGTTTGCTCATTATCGGTTTGTGAAAACTACTTACTTTAAATCCTTACACTCGTAAGTAAATAAGAGAGGTTTCTGATATCATTTTAAGGTAGCAACTTCAAAAAAATTGCAAAACTGGCAGCAGCAACTAGCAAAAAGCTATTGTAAAAATAAGGTTTGTTCTAGCATGAAATCTCGGACGGTTTGAAGCCTCCGGAGTTTGCACACAGCAATAAAAGTGACGCTTATATCGCTATGCGCAAACTCCGGATGGCTTCAAACCGTCCGAAATGTCCTGCTAGAACAAACCTATTGAAATATATAATGAACTCGATACGCATGCCAAAACATACGGAAACGTATCACTGAAGTTCCAGGTGGATGGGCAAAATTCATGAGTGTCTCTCGACAGTAATGATTTTAGCTTCCACCAAGGTCGAATGGTACAAATGCATACTAGCGCCATCTAGTGTAGGTGGCGTTGACTCGAGCGATTGCATTCGATGTTTTCGTGATTCAATCAATTTGTAGCAAGAGCGTCGTGGTCTAGAGGTTTATATGGTTAGGTTTCAATTCGCAGACTTTCGACGGTTCAAACCCCGTTGCCTTTTTTATTTTTTTACGGTTAAGGTTCTAAACAGTTTTTTTCATTATTTTGGTTACGTTTGGGTTAGCACCTGGTTAGTTTCGTTTTCTTAAGCTACCGTAGCGATCGGAGGGCCATGCGAAAGGGGAAATATTACTTATTGTAATATACAGTATGTCCGGCGATCGGGTAGACAAGAGGACAAATGGGCCAAAAATTTCGGTTTTCGACAAAAAGGCATTCTTCATAAAAAGTTTTGCTTGTTAAAAAAATATGACTGTCGTAGAGAAAAAATTATTTTTTTATACAGGATGACCAAAAAGGTAAAAATCAATTTTTTTTGAAGAATAAAGTACCCTTACTTTTCAGTTTTCAGCAAAATACTACATAATAATTTTGGTTCAAATCATTCCATCTTTTCAAATGTCGATTTTCATCAACTTTGGATAAAAAAAAATTTCTTGTGTAAAATTTGCATTTCAACAAATTTCGTCCACTGACAAGTTGTGTGCATGACAGTGTCAAGCAATCATCGGCAACTTTTAATGGTATTTCATTTATAATGTTAACAACGGAGTAAAGAATACATTTAATACAATGATATGCTAATGGCGATTCTTCATACAGAAAAAATTTATGAACGGTTTCCAACGAAGAAATATTTTGCTGAAAACTGGAAAATAAGGTTATTTAATTTCTCTAAAAAAAAATGAATATTCAACTTTTTGGTCACCCTGTATAAAAAAAACAACTTTTTCTCAACGACAATCATATTTTTTTAACAAGCAAAAATTTTTATGAAGAATGACTTTTCACCGAGAAATGCAATTTTTAGTCCATTTGTCCTCTTGTCTACCTAAGGAGGGCTAGAAGTAAGGAGAGCAATCGACAATGGCCGAAATTCGGATTGCTGGTCATACTTTTGTAATAGTTTACAAGTTTGTCATAGTTGGCGCTGCGAGCCCATGCGATAGGTTTTTAACACGGTGTCTTATGGAGAATATGTGATTGTTTCGCGTTTGTGTTAATTGTGTTTTATTACGTTTATGTGATTGACTATGAGTTTGGACAAAGTTAATCTAAGCAGAAGTTGTTTTGTACTTTGCATCATGAAATAAAAGACGTAATTTTGAGAATACAGCTGATTGTTTTTATTTCATATCAAGAAAATTATGATAAATTTTGTATCATATTCATCAATATCCTCTCTCTGTATGTTTGTGAGTAATACAGTAATGATTTCTAATTGTTCTCAGATATTAATTATTAAGAATAAAATGTTTTGCTCATTGCAAATGCAAATAGTCTTATAGGTTAGAGGGTAACCTAAAATAAAACTGCATATAAACATTTTACCTTAATTTCTTGTTCAAAAAATAAATGATGAAAAATAATGTGAATAACATATTTTATGTTAAACGCCAAAAAATTGTCTATAGAACTAAACTCGTTATATTAAGCAAAATTATTAACAGATTCTAAAAAGTATGGAATAACATCTGATGAAAAAATTACCTACCGGTACTTTAAGTTACAGCCTCTAAAATTGAAATGGCAACGAGCGAATTGAGCAAAATCGCTAACGATTTATGATGCTTACAATTTTTATAGATCTTGGCTGCCCATTCCAAAGAGGAAGGCTTGACACATACACAAATAAAATGTTTTTCTTTTAATTTGACGTCACCGAGACCGCACTACGATGGTTACGGATTAGGGGTTAAATATAAATAACATCAAATAATACGTTTCCAATAAAGAAAAAGTGAAAAATGTTCACTATGTCCATAAGAAACCATGTATTTTTCCTATCGCATAAGACACGGACACCCTCTGGCGGTGAGATCTTAAGCTCATTTACCGTAGACAAACCATGACCAAAATAATAACATTGCGTTTGATTTCCTTCCCTCTAGCCCTCCTTATGTCTACCCGAGCGCCGGACATACTGTATATACAGCAGCTTGCATGTGTTTCCGCGAATACATTAACAAAGTAGGTTCTTTGAATCAGTGTTGCCAACCTGCTCCCGCATCTCCCCGCTACCGCGGTAATCGCGGTATCAAAATTCCCCTGCATGTGACAAAAAACCGCTACCTCTCTATTTTTTTTTAATATATCCTATAAACTAGTAAATGATGCAATGGGTCCATTTCTGTTCCTGCTACTCTGTTTGGAACTATCAACTGATGCAGATAAAATGATATGGTTTCTGAAAAGTTGGCTCCATATCATTTTATCTGCATCAGTTGATAGTTCCAAACAGAAATGGACCCGTTGCATCATTTACTAGTTTATAGGATATATTAAAAAAAAAATCGAGAGGTAGCGGTTTTTAGTCACATGCCATCATTAATTCCAATGTCAACGTGACCTTTTACAAGAGCAGCCAGTCGGGCGATTTTTTAAAAGGAAAATGCTAAAATTACTTTATTTCGACTATTACTGATGTTTTTTTTTAATTCCGCTACAAATGGTCTTGCCGCCACTACAAGGACTGAAAATCGGCTGGCGTACGGTTGGCAACACTATTTTAAATGAATTGTACGCACCGACACCGTCTATAGATAGAATATCTATAGACGGTGGCACCGATATCCATGATCGGTGATTGTACGTCTGTATTTACATTTGCAACATTCGACCTTGATGGCACCCAAAATCATTACTGTCTCGAGACACGTCAAAAAATTAAACGTGTTCGTTTCACGTATGCGGATATCCGTGATCACGTATACAGGGAGGACATACAGTACCAGTCTGAGACTTCGACTTCTGAGTTCTGTCAGTACTTGAAACGTCAAATAAAAATAATTATCTATGGTTAAAATACCAATATTACCAATACCAAATGGAAACCATCAAACCATTAGAGTTAAAAAAGTGAGCAGCTTAATTTCAGTTTGTTTCAAAATAACTTGTTTATGTCATGAAAAGGCCGATAAATACCTACATTCATTGTCTGTCCCCACAAGTCAAGTTCCTAGTAAAATTGTTATTGTTTGTAAAGTTTTGAATGAAAATGAACCCACTTTAAAGGTCGTATTTTACTGATCACTCGCTAGTTCGTGACGTAAACGGCATTTTATCGGTTCTAATTTTCGTTCGTTTTCATGGGTTTTAACACCAGTGACGCAAGTTTTATGACGTATTCCTTTATTAAATTAAAATAGCAAGGTAGGTCTTCACTTTCAGTCAGTGGTGTGGGTATTTCCTATCCTATAGGAAGTGGTACCATTTGTTATCTTTTGGGGATTGCCAGACCAGTGTTTGGGTAATTTTGAGATTTTGAGTCATTCTGGTATGTTTATTGGGTTGGCTAGTGCAGTCTACTATAAACACATTAGATAATTTAAAACTTATTTCTGAGAGAGTAACTGTGCTAAAAGAAAGTTTCTACTTATGCTACTTGTGTAATTGTTTCTTCATATGGCATTAAAAAGTAAACATTCAGGTTTTTGCTCATTTATAATTGTATGTAGTTCTTGGATATTATGGTAATAAGGTTTAACCGAGGGCTTAACTTTCAACATAGTAGTATTTCTTTGTTATGTTGCAAACATAGAAATGATAGGATTTTAAATCTTGTTTCGTGCAAGTGTTTAAGTTCAGATTTTGGCAGTTCAGTTTAAGCTCCTTATGGAGTTCAAGGGGTAATTTAGTCATGACTTGTTTGGGTTAATTAATGTTGGTTACTTTATGCTACATACTTTTTCTGAAAACAGGATCTAGATTTAGTCTGGAATTATTTATTTTTGAGCTTATTTTATTTATTTATTCATATAATTACCTCACACATTGGAAACCCACCCATTTACAAGGCAACTTAATAAATTGATATAAAAATATAGATTTTTAAAAACAATATTTATTTCAATGTATAATACGAATGTCCAACAAGATCTCTCTAAGCAGTGCTAAAAATCTTGGCCTCAAAATAATTAAAACTAACTTTAAGCAAACAGTGCTGGATGTAGTATTTAATCTGTGATATAATATCTTGAGTATGTCCAGATACCTAATTAAAATAGTATGTCATTAGAATTTTAGATTGATTTATCTAATTTAGTTAAGAGTGTATGATTATGAGTAACAAGAAACCCATACAATAATTTAAAACCCTTATTTTTTATAAATGAGTATTCATAATTATCATTAATAGTGTTAGGTTACCCCTTAGAGATTTACAGAAACAATTTGATGAGAGTCTGGAGCCACACAATGAAAGGAAAGTACTTGGGAAAGTAACACATACTCGGATGTAGGTATGTACCTATTGCAAATGTCAAATCAGAAATTACATGCAGGAAGTATGCAAGATATGGAAACATGTATTTTACATTTCATTGATATTACACCTTGTGATACTCAATAATATTTTCGGACTACAAGACGCATGCAAAATTATGCTCTCATTAGGCCTGATTGTAAATAGGCTTGACTATGGTTTTCCTAATATGACACCACTGAAAGAGTGATGAGGTTAATTCTTTATACTGATAGCACCCAGGTATTATACATTTTATTAATACTCAATAATATTTTGGACCACAAGACGCATGCAAAATTGTGCTCTCATCAGGCCTGATTGTAAATAGGCATTAACTATGATTTCCTTAGTATAACAGCCACTGAAAGGGTGGTGAAGAAGTTCGTTCTTTATATTGATAACACCTAGGCATTATACATTTCATTGATATTATACCTTATAATACTCAATAATATTTTTGGATCATAAGACGCATACAAAAATGTGCTCTCATCCGAGGGGTGATTCACTTCTCGCAATACTGTCACAAATTCACTCGCAATCGCCGAAATCACTATCGCAATCATTCGCAGTCGCTTCGCAATCAACGCAATCGCTTCGCAATCATCGCAATCGCTTCGCAATCCCCCGAAATCGATTCGCAATCCACGCAATCCTTCGCAATCCTATCGCAATCCATTCGCAATCGCTCATAATCCACAAAAATGGTCGTTAAAATAGATGATATAAAGTACCAAAGGAGCGGCTACGTGCTAACTGGGTATAGTATTTGTCATAAACACGTATAAAAAACCGTTCGGTATTTTTCTCGGTATTTTTATGGTACGCGTTTGTTGACAAAAATTGAATTCATTGTCAATAATACAGGGTGTTATTTAAGTACGTAGCCAAACCTCAGGAGGTAATTCCTCGAGTGATTTTAAGATAAACATATAAACATATGTCCGCACTGTTTCCAAGATACAGGATGTCAAACTTAAAAAAATAGTTTTTTTTTGTAAAAATCTTAATAAGATTCTTTTGGTCGATTTTGTTAAAATTCGGCAGTAGTATTAAGATTACAAGGAGCTAATTTAGCCATAATTAATTATTTTTTAAGTCCATTGGCGTCCCGGAAGTCACTCACTTTTGAAAAAATCATATATTTTTTCAAATTTAGCAACTAAAAATACAACTTTCCTATCCCTTGTATTATCTTTGTATCTTGCTTAGTTTTTGAGAAAAAAAATCACCTTTTTTGTGATATAGTCTAGGGACATGTAATAAGTAGTGGTGTTTATTTTTTTCCCTAAAGAGTAAGAAAGATACGAAAATAATTCAAGGGACAAAAAAGTTGTATTTTTAGTTCCTTAATCCGAAATAAATACCAAAATTAGAATGAAGTCAACGGCGTACACTACCGTTTTTTTTCTTAAACTTGAACACTCTGTATTTTGGAAACAATGCATTTCCGGACCTATGTTTATATAAACTTTTCGTCCTAAAATCACTCAAAGACTGAACCGAGGAGTGAACTTTGGCCGCGTACTTAAATAACACCCTGTATAATACCAGTTCGTATACAGAGTATCCCTTATACACTGCTAGCTATCTGACATGAACTATACTGAACTGGCATTGGAGTGGGAAATCTATACAGGGTGAAACAAATTTGCTTCTCACCATTAGGATCTCGGAAACCATAAGAGATACGAAGTCTGTTATATGGGGTCAAAGTTGCGCAATTTAGGGGTCATCGATATGTCGTTGAGAAATTTAGAAAATTCCGACTACTTCCGGAGATATTCGTAGTGAACCGAAAAGCAGCTATTTCATTTTTATTTTTCCTGACTATTTGAAGATATAATATAACACGAATTTAACATTATTATTTGTTTATAAGATGGCAGTATCAAATTTTAATCTGACGTTTCGTGTCCGGGCCCCCATCATCAACTTCATTTCTTTAAATACGGACCTGAATTCTCTATTTAATTTTATAGAAGCCTTTGTTCTCCCAAAACCAACGATGTCTCACACTTACTAATAAATCAACAAATCTAGATTTTTTCCATAAGAAATAATGTGTTAGACAGAGAGAGGGCAATCTTTTCTGACTCGATTTCACTTATGAGAATATTTGTTACCGCTATTGGACAAGTGTGATACATCGTTGGTTTTGGAAAACCAAAGGCTTCTAAAAATGAAATAAAAAACACAGGTCCGTATTTAAAAAAAAAGTTGATTGTGGGGGCCCGGACACGAAACGCTAGATTTCAAATATGATACTACCGTCTTGTAAAGGAAAAAAAATGGCAACAATAATGTTAAATTCATTTTATATTATCTCTTTAAATAAAGTCAGAACAAAATTAAAATAAAATAGCTGATTTTCGGTTTATTACCGAGGGATCTTAATTTTGTCGCAAAAGAATTTGTGGTTTCCAAATAAAACAGGGGTTTCCAAACTTATGCCACACTCTGTATGTGTTCCACTGCTACATAAATAAATCTGACGTATATTTAGTAAGACATTAATTTTTTACTCCCACTCGACTTTCCACTGATACACCCCTGTATGAGAAATTCCAGCACCATCAGTTTTAAATTTTTAATTAAGTAAACGATATTGTTGCGAGAAAAACCTACATATCGATTTTTATAAAGATATCTGAAATACATACATAATTTAAACTCGGTTTTAAAGATCATAGATAAAAATTATAATATGGCCTCCAAAATATTTTTTATATGTACCGAACCGAGGTATGAACATAGAAGCGCAAATGCGTAAAAATTACAAGATCAATCGACTTACCTGTAAGGAAGATCGATCGGAATTATCCGAGCATCTCCGCCATCCCTCATTACA
>MU182036.1:444844-461422 GCA_016904865.1 Pissodes strobi
TCTTTGTACAATAAAGCATTTTTTGAATTTGAATTTGAATTTGATCTGAACCCAATCAGTAGGAAGGATATAATACAGTTGTTTTAAAAAACAAACATATTTTCATTGTACCAGTAACATATTGTCACAAAGAACTGCATGTTGCTGTTGAAGGACTGCAATTCTCTCGAATAGACTATCTTTAAGCATCCATAAGACCCAACAGATTGTATTTATATCCACAGAACTGTGGTGATCACACTAAAAATTGCATCAAATAGCTGGGTGTTCATCTTGACACCAGACTTACTTGATTTTAATACCTGTTTAGATAAAGCAGGTAGAAAACTAACTACTTCAATTTATCTTTTGAGGAATAATAACGACATTATCGAGAAGAATGTTTTATTAATGACATTTCATATTCTGTTACTCCCACAGTCTTAGCTTGGGTAGTGTACCTACAAGCAGACAGAAGATTCAAATTTCAGAGATGAGCAGTTGAAGCTCGGGTTGATATTATCGAAGGCTGGCACTATATAATAGATGTTAAGGAAGTATTTGTAAGAACTAAAATATCGACCCTTTTGCTTATCTTGAGGTCTCTTATTTTTGTCAGAAAAAAAACTTAGATTAATATAATTTTTCTGCTTTAAAACCCATAATAAATATTTAACACTCAAGTAAAATATGTTTTTTTTTATGAAATAAGGAAAGTATGTTTTGTATTTTTTGTCTAATTATTGTTCTTTTGATATATTTATGCTTCTCCTTAATGTAATTTTATAGAAACTAACTGAAATGGACTTTATTTTCAGTGCAATAGAATTAGAACGACTGACAACTAGAAGAATGACCCCACCCAGCACCTCACAGGAAAAACAGGAAGTACGCAAAAAGACGTCGTCTGACTTCATCTTTGGAAAAGTTATTGGAGAGGGAAGTTTCAGTACTGTGTACCTTGCCAAGGATGTGCAGTCAAACAAGGAATATGCCAGTGAGTATAATTTACTTTTTTTAATGGCTGTATTGATTATTGTTTGTGACGAATTTAAACTTTTTGGTTATGTCCTATTCAAAATAACTTAAAAAATTATTTAATTTGATTATTTCAATTAATATTAAAGTCAACAATAAATGTGAATTATATTACATATTATAATCAGAACAAAATTTTCAGTTGATTTTCCCAAAAATCATAATCTTATATAATTTCTTAACTCCATACCTACATAGTCCTATGGATGACAATAGTAAATCTTAATACATTAATAAGTATAGAATTCCATCTGAACCTTGGAGTTTTCTGGACTTTACAACTTTACGCTGCTTTTTGACACTTTAGATCAGGTTATTATATTATTAATATTATTTGTTTCATAGTGATGGCAATGCAAGTGTAAGCAGCATAAATTCGCGAATATCCATGATTTGTCTAATATAAGTATATATAATTTTGCCTATGCAATGTTATCTTATCATCATGAAAATTGCCCTTGTTGTCTAATTTGTGAATGTTTTTGGGAGATAATATATACCTGACAAAGTTGTTTTTTTCATTTTGTTTTGTATTATCAGACGATCTTATTTTTATATTCGTTTTTTTCCTATTATATATTTGTTTTTATATTCATTTATTAGTGGCGTTTTGTTGCTTTTTGCTTGTTGTTGCCTATTAGCTTTACTTTATAGCTTTGTCAGACACAATTGACAATGACACTCTTTTGCATGTTGAAATGGAATAATTTTGAAAGCAAAATAGAAAAAGTTTATTATAGCTACAAGACAAAAAACATGCGAAAATAAAAAAGCTCAAGAAATATACTTTACTGAGTACAATTGCTGTACAAAAATAGTATACATATCTTGAACAGTAAGGAGTTTACCGATTCTCCTCCAAACATTGTCATCAATCGGTAAACTATCCTTGTTGTTGCTACTTAATATACTAAACTAAGTATTAACTATACAATGTTTAAATGAGTAGAATAGAATAGAAAAAACGTTTATTATGCAATAATAGATGAATATACAATCACATTACATGCCATTTCACAAAAAGTGACATTCACAAAGCGTTCTTCCTTGTTACTTCACCAAACAATATGTTTACTAAATAAAAGCAAGTAAAAAATTAATCTTTTAGATAGATAGATAATTTAGTTTATTTAGTTGATACTAGATTAATTTGATTAATAGACCATGACGCACACAGGCGTATATATACCTAGGGGTCATTAAACTAATTCACATATTGATATCTTAAATTAGGTTATTTTGAATGTTTATACTATATGATGTATTGTATATGTTGAATAAAGTTGAATCTCAGTTAACATGAAGAAAATATAACAACTAAGCCATTATACATTATGACATATTTTGGAAAAGACATGTATTTCCGTTTGAAAGCTGCCAATGAATTAAGTATCATAATGTTGTATATCTCCAAGTTGAGCAACTCTATGGCCAAAAAGGCAAAAGAGTACCTAAATTTAGATGTACGTGTTGCAGTATTTGATATTCGTTTCGAAGATTTAAATTGTGCAGGTCTTGTCTTGCTATCATTATATTCCCACAAGTAACCTGGGCATCTGGATTTGAGCGCCTTATAAAGAAATACACCAAAATGAAGCTTCGCTCGATATTCATATTTTAGAAGATTGTTTAGAGCATATACAGGAGGAATATGATCAAATTTATGTACAGGGTGTCCCATTTTCGATGATATTACGGGGTATCTCACTTACGAGTAAAGATAGGGAGTTGCGGTTTTCGCAATACTGTGCTACATTTTTGTGAAAAGAACGATGATATAAACAATTTCTTCATATCCCGCTTCGTTTTTGAGATACAGGGCGAAATTGAAAATAATGCATTATGGGACCCCCCTCGTATTTCTGTTATCCTTTAACATATCGCAAAGCTAAACACTTGCTCTTATATAGTTTTTTACGTAAAATCCAGTGGCGTGGTCAGTTTTTTACTGTGTGCTGTCGATTTTTAGCTATAAATCCAACTTGTATTTTTTTAAACGGAACACCCTGTATATTCTTCTTTCGTTTGATTGGAAATTTTATAAGCTTTACAAAAATATATAATACATGATATGTATTTTAAATAATAAGCCTAAAATTCATAATTTCACAAAATGTATCTCTATATGACACTCATGATGAGTATAGTATAAGTATTAATGTCTTTTAAACAACGGTGTAAGTAATAGTGGGCAGATATTATTAGAACAATGTATTGGTCATTTCTTATTTGCACCTGTCAGTGGCAAAATATATTTTCTCTGTAATATTGTATTTTTTACGAAAGTGAAAATGAAAATTGTCAATATTTTGAAAAATGTGACATGTTAGTCTCCTTTAAACAGAGCAATGAAAACTTCCGTGAAGCTTATCAGCTATATTTCAATAAGTTTGTTTGAATATTTATTTACCTTTTGACTTATTTGGGTTTATTCTAATGTATAGATATCCCGAAAGAAGACAACCTGGTAATGTAATGTTTTCCGGAATAAAGAGAGCATGGAACGTTTATCCGGCCCTTACCAAATCGTATAATAAGGAAAATCGCGGTAAGGACGGAAGCAACGTTCCCTGTTCTACCAATGTTTTCTTTATCTTGGAAAACATTAAATGACCAGGTTATCTTCTTTATCATCAAGAGTGTCGCATTAACACATTTGGTGATATTATGACTTTTAGGTTTATTATTTAAAATACATATCATGTATTATATATTTTCATAAAGCTTACGAAATTTCCAATCAAACGAAAGAAAAATATACATAAAAATATATCCATTAAAAAAAATTCAAGAGCGTCGTATAGAGACACATTTTGTGAAATTTTGAATTTTAGGCTTATTATTTAAAACACACATAATGTATTATATATTTTTATAAAGCTTATAAAATTTCCAATCAAACTAAAGAAAAATATACAGGGTGTTCCATTAAAACAAATACAAGTTTGATTTATAGCTAAAAATTGACAGCTCACAGCAAAAATCTGACCACGCCACGATATGTTAAGGTATAACGGAGATATGAGGGGGGTCCTAAAATGCAATATTTTCAATTTTGCCCTGTATCCCAGAAATGAAGTGGGCTGTGAAAATTTTTTTTATACCATCATTCTTTTCACAAAAAAGTAGGACAGTATTGCGAAAGCCGCAACTCTCTATCTTTACTCGTAAGTGAGATACCCTGTAATATCATCGAAAATGGGACACCCTGTACACAGAATACAAATCGAACATACGCATTCTGGGCTAATTGAATTTTCTTTTGGAGCTCACCACTTAAATATTTGTAATATACCACATTACAATAGTCTAGTTGGGGAATAAATTAGTGATTCGATTTTACAGGGCTCTATTTTGGGTTCCTGTATATTATATATACCTCCTTTTTATACGAACATAAGCAAAATGCATTTATATGCAGACGATATTCAGATCTATCACTCATTTCGTGAAAGAGACAGCTAATTAATTGATATATTCAGATATTAAGTGGATCAAGAAGTCATGTGGTTCGGCACCGCTTACATACAATATTTTACAGCTTACAGGTTTTACATAATTTCTGTTTGAGATTGATATTTGGTATATGTCGCGGGCGGGGTAGTTCTCACAAGTTGACAGAGTTGTGATGGCTTAATATGGAGAATCGTTGTAAACTTCATTCTGCTTGTTTTTTTTTCATGGGATAGTGACCGCTAAGTACCCTGTTTATGACATACTTATTCTTAATCTAAGATTTATTTACAGAATAGATTTTTTTAAAAGACCATTTTGCCTATCAGCTTTCGAAAACGTACAATGCAACTCAGCGGCACGTCAAAGAAAAGTCCTTAACACATTTTAAAAAGCCCTATAAACAGCAGTTAGTGAGTGATCAGAATCTGTTTCTGAAAGTTATTGATTCTTGGCAGGTTTTATTTTTGGTTTTGTTGTTATTATTTCTTTTCCATAAATTTATTTATTTTACCTTGCTAGCTGCTGTACTTAGTTTAGCTTGTGTTGTATTTTCGACTTAACATGAATAACAAACGTTGCAAGCCTTTTGCAGCATTTGATCTGTGGCTTTTTTCGGCATGTAGATTAATTATTGTGAGCTTATACTTACGCGTTTATTCTGAAATAAAAATAATTTATTATAATTATTGTTATTATTATTATTATTGTTATTATTATTATTATTATTATTATTATTATTATTATTTTTATTATTATTATTATTATTATTTAACAGGTTTTTTGCAATGAGTCCTGTTGATGACACAATGATTGGCACTGTTCTTACTCTCTCCATTCCCCATTGTTGCTGGATTTTCTCGTGTAAATCTCGATATTTAGCGATCTTTTCGTCTTGCATGACCTGCAAATTGTTGTTGTTGGGTATGGCGATGTCGATCAGCTTGGCTTCCTAGGCCCGCTTATCTACGAGAATGATGTTTGGTCTATTGTGGGTCGCCGTCTGGTCAGTAAGCGCAGTACGGTCCCAGTAGATCTTATAGTTGTTACTTTCTAAAACAGATTCAGGAGTGTATTTATAGTAACTTACCTTTTCCGTCTGCAGCTACTGATGGATTATCTTCGCAGCTGCATCTTGCCTGATTTTATATTCTGTTGCTGCGAACGTTGGGCACCTTTCTGTAATATGCTAATGGTCTCAGTGGCTTGGCAGCCGTATCGACATCGATCATCCGCCACCGAAGCATCTCCAATTATGTACTTGAGATAGTATCTGGTGAGAATCACTTGATCTTGAATGGCCAGCAGAAAGCCCTCGGTTTCGGGGAACATTTGCCCTGAAACTAACCAACGCTGTATTGTCGACATGCCTCCCATCTAAGGGCTTTTCCTTCCACACTCGTATTTTCTCAAGGTCGGTATGATGGCGGTCTTGAACTTGGGGTTCTTTTAAAAGCAGTGGTGTAGAGTCATCTGCATTACAAGCTGCCCTATGAACTTCTGAGAAATTCGCTTTTCTGTGAAAATTATTTCGCAAATTATTAATTTAATTGCCGATCCAATTGTCTACGTAGATCCGCTAGACCTCTTCCATCTAGTTGTCTTGGCAGGTTTGTTCGCTCCACTGCGCTGCTCGTAATCATCAAAACAAACGTGATTTATGAAAGTGCGGAAACTGCATATTGAACGTTATTTTTTCAATTATTGTAAATTGAATATGAATAAAATTTAATTCAGGTTCGCATTGCCGTTAGAAATTACATGCACGTTTTTAAGTGTTATACAAGTTCAAAAATAGAACATTTCGTAGAAATTCATCTGTAATAAACAACAATATAGCAATAAAAAGGTGAAACAGGATGTTACAATTACACAGGTGACATTTGTTGGCTCTTTACAATGTTTGCATTGCTGATTAGCGCAATTCCCAAATATTTATGTTATACATATACAAGCCATTCGCCAATTATTGCAATAATTGCATGATTAGTGATTCTCAGGTGGTAAAATACACTGTCTTTACTTGATCTTCCACTTCTCCGCGAAAAGCTGACTGATCTTACGAAAAATGTCATAGTTGTTAACGCTGTTTGATTCCAAAAATGAGACCCTGATTATGTTGTGGGGAATAGACAATTTTCCGAGCAAATCTAAATTGTTTTTTTCATAGTTTTCATTGATCTGGGTTTTTATATCTTATGGTTTTTGTTTTCTTAGTTTCATAGGTGATAGAGATAGAAAGGTGTCAAGTTTTTGAGATATATATTATAAATAAGAATAGCTTTAGCCAACACAATTGTTATACAACTAATATATATACTGGCCGTCATGCCATAAGTAAATGAATACCCTGTAAACGTTGACTAATTTTGTTGAAATTTTCAGAGATAATATATTTTATTTATTTTAACAATCGATGAAATTTTCTTAAAAATCGAACAAAAAATTAATCACATTACTAATAACAATAATATAAACAAAGAATATTGTTACTTTTTACCTACCTGCATCGGATCGCCTCTATTTTGCCAGCATTCTACTAGTCGATTGGGTGTACTGGAAATGCTAGCTTGTGGTATACTTTTCCATGCTTCTGCAATAGGCTCATTTTCAGTTGTTCAAAAATAATTTTATTCAAAAGACCTTGACATATTAAGTTGATATACCAAAATTCAGATTTTTCTGAGAAGTTTAAATCGGTGAAAATAAATAAGAAAGTGCTGTTGGAACATTGTAAAGACGTGACGTCATCAGATATGAAATTCGCGATGGGATATATATTTATCTAT
Source organism: Pissodes strobi (assembly GCA_016904865.1). NCBI lineage: Eukaryota > Metazoa > Arthropoda > Insecta > Coleoptera > Curculionidae > Pissodes > Pissodes strobi. The sequence goes on from MU182036.1 coordinate 452,104, forward strand.
GAGAGTTAGAGAAACGGCAGCATTCTCGCGGCTGGTGGCGTAGGTCGCAGCTTAGCAACAGAACGTGATCCTATCTTATTACGTCACATCCCCGATCCAGACGCCCTTGGAATTCTGCATATTTAAACTCTTATATTTCAAGAACCGCTTAACGAATTGATTTAAAATTTTGAATATGGCTTATATTTATGAAGTATTTTGGATAGGTAATAGAAATTTGATTGTTTTTTTTTAAATGAGCTCATTCGTCACTGAAGAACATCTATAAGATTTGAGGGTGGCTGTAAATTACTAATCACCCTCCCAATCATATTTTATTGGTGATTGGTGAAGACCGGCAGTTTAGAAGGGCGTGGAAGCAAATTAATGTTGGCTTTCTCGATAAATGAATTTTATGGCATTGCTGGTGGTATGTGGCAGTCTCCTGCTGGAAAATTGGGTTTTCAAAACCTGGTTAAAGTAGTTAATAAAGTTAAGATCATTTAATGTTGCTGGAATAACCACTAAGGATACCTAGTTCCAAGACATATAGCCCCCAAATCACCACACCTTGAGTAAGAACCATAATATGACGTTATAAAGAAAGCTGAATATTTTTTCTTTGGACATCTTTTGACTATCCTGTGACCACCGTGAGCCCCCAAATCGTGCTCACTAAAAACGACTCTATTCCATTCCTCATTCTGTGGTTACATCATTCTAAGCATATTGCTTTATGGCGTGGAGTAAGAGGAAAATAAAGTAATGATATAAATTATTTATACCAAAAAGATCGAATTCTTACATAAACTGACTTTATCGAAATTTATTGGTTAACTAAACTCTCTATCTATCGTCAATATCCCTTGTTGAGGATAAACTGCCTTGAGGTGCGTCCAAGTTGTAAAAGTCGTCGTTCTTCACCATGTTTCTTCCATCTTCGGCAACACGGACAAATAATAGCAACGCTGCTCCCCACGCGTTCGGCAATGTTTCAGTCCAGTTTTTCGAAATCCAATTATTATTCTGCTGACGTTCAAAGTCAGTTAATAAGTAAAAATTTGCACGTCGACGAAAAGGAAACATCTTTTATACTACCTACTTACATATTTGCTTTATACTGACATTAAGCTCATAACGATCATCAATTTTTTATGTTATTGTCAATAATAACGTGATTAATGTTTGAATTATTTTGAAATCTTCATCGATCGTTGGAATAAACATCCAGAGGATACTCTGGAAATTTCATCACAATTCGTCAACGTTAACTGGGTGTTCGTTAAAATGTGAATTACATACATGGACTTGAAATTAAAATTCATATAAATGTTCAAATCCTTATGTGCTAGGTCCGACCTGATGCCTGCGTTGTTTCGATCCTTCCTGCCACAAGTGAATTCATATAAGGAAGATCGGTTAATACCAATCTGATTGAGTACTAGCATAAGGTTTCCGAATTTGCTGCTAATTAGAAAGCTTGAGGCTCTGGGTTTCCAGGGCAGTCCGCTTTGTTGGTTCTAGTTGTGCCGGAGATAATCTGGTAAAGGTTGTTGGATATTTCTCCAGGATTTTTGAGATGGCCTTTGGAATTTCACAAGGGTCGTTAGGGGCCCAATATTGGCCAATTGTTTTTTTTTTGTGAAAGATATGAACAGTGTCGTTAAACCTGAAATGGTTGCAGGTGACCTGGAACTTGATGATTGGTGTCTGGCTAATGGTATGTGCCTGGATGTGGCCAAAATGCTGTACTATTACCCTTTTCAAAATTTCTATGCGATATTTTAATTGTTACATATTGATGGAAATAACCTTAAAAGAGTAGAACCAATAAGATATTTTGCTGCTGTGTTGGACGGTAGGTTGTCATGTAAATAATGATAGAGATTTATGTGCAGAGGTGCTGCAGATTTTAGTTCGCATACCATAATCATATGGTAGTAGGTTTTTTTGGTTCGAACCCTCAGTACAATGCGTTTGTTAATTAGGTCAAAGCTGTTTAAAACAAGTGTTTGCGCGCTTTATGCTTATAATCGTGGTTTGCAGAGAGCAGAATATGGATATTCCGACGTAAGGCGACTGACGAATTTATCTTCTTTGGATAACTTATATACTTTATTTATAGCTCAAGGTATTGGCGTATTATGACATATTTTCTGTTGCTTTTGAGTGCTGAGCATTTGGCTTATATTATTGTTTTATTGCTAGCATAATATACTATGGTTATGATTAGTTTTTATATTACTTAAATTTGTAAAATGACGGATAAATATCCGTTAATGAATGAATAAATAAATAAATGTGTTACTAAATAAACCTTACCCATAGGTAAATATGAGATATTTCTTTGGCATATACAACTTTAATCAGCTAGGTGGCGCAAATGAACTAACGTCGAAACAATTTTTTACTGATGTTTGTAGAAACATGTTGTATCGTAATTTGAATAAATGTAAATTTTTAGTTAAGGTGTTGGAAAAAGCTCACATTATTAAAGAAAAGAAAACCGAATATGTAATGCGAGAGAAAGAAGTTCTTCGAATTCTAGGCAGTTCCTGTCAATACTTCGTTCATTTGTACAGCACTTTTCAAGATGTAGAAAGACTGTATTTTGTCCTAACGTACGCTAAGAATGGGGAGTTGCTAAAACATATTAACTTATATAAGAAATTCAATTTTGAATGCACAAGGTAAGATTTTACTGTAGTATTTTCGTTTACATCAAACAATAAATATTCTCTGTTTTTAAAAGGAAATTTTAGTCTTGAATGAATGAAAACTGTAATTTTAAGAATGCTGATTTATTTTATGCCAAGTCAACTAAAGATTTTATACCAACAAAAGGATAACGCAATAATTAAGTAAATTTTACCAAAAAAAATAAGCGGTATATAATCACGTGAATTTAAACAAATAAAGGACAGGACATAGTTAGAAATTAGTCGCATCGGTACAATATTAAAAAAATATATTTTTAGATGGGGTAATTGCCTTTGCTGCCTTCAACCTGCTCTGAAATGACATATTTAATACAGCTTGTTGTAAATTGCTGCTTGCTGCTACATAAAAATTCGATAATAACTTTCAGTTACTTCAATTTAGAAAAATGTGTTTCATCAAATTATGCTGATAGTTGTTGCTGAAGCTGTGCAATTTGCAGAGGAAAAAAGTTTCTGTCAATATTTTCAGGATTTTGTAACAATACTCTGGAAAAAGGCTACAACACGGATTTATCCACAATACCATAATTATTCTCTTGAAAACATGGATCTGGAACGTGTGGATTTCATCAAGGACCTGGGGGTGATTATTGATAAAAAACTTACATTTAATGCTCACATTGACGTGGTAGTGAATTCATGTTTGAGAACACTGGGCTTTCTTATCAGATCAACCAAAGAATTTATGAACATAGATGCTATTATTACCCTCTACAATAATTTAATTAAATACAAGCTTCTTTATTTAGCTCTGGTATGGTTTCCTTGTTACAATGCTCATGTGAATAGGCTCGAATACGTCCAACGTAGATTTTTGAAGTATTTGTGCTTCAAACAGGGTGGTTTTTATCCTCCTAGAGGTATTGGCCAAAAACTGCTTCTTATCCGATTAAATTTTCTATCCCTTAAGCAATGTTCAATATTAAGTGGTCAATTGTTCTTATTTAAATTGTGTAATTATTTGGTTGACACATCTGATTTAGTCAGTCTACTAAACTTCATTGTCCCTCCTAGAAATCCTAGACAGCAAGCCGCCTTTTATTTGGAGCACAGGGCAACTAACTTAGCCAAAAATGCACCAATTTATCGAGCCTGTGCACATTTTAACTCTGAGCAATACGCAAACCCTTGATCTTTTTAAGGGTTCTGTGGCTATGTTCAAAATCGCATTAAACCTGCTATTTTGATTATCGTTGTTTATATGTTGTTAATTTTGTCAACTTTATGGAATTTTTTAGTTATTATTGTGTGGGTTTTGGCAGATGTTGGGTTTTGATGTGGCAGATGTCTTCTTAAACGTTATTTTATTCTTTGGAGTCAAATTTTTATTACTTTGTGCTATAAGTTTGACAGCCTACATCATTACATTTCAGTTGCTGCTGTAATAATTTATTTAGTATTACTTTTTGCTCTAATTGTCTTATTTTGGGATATTTATTTCCTGTTAGACAATAAGCACATTTGAATCTGAATTTGAACATAGTTTCATCTTGATTAACGAAAGAAATGAAATCACGAACGGTCATTCTAAACGCATGCCTGTCAATTAGGCTATCTGTTAAGTTAGTATTGAAAACATTAACTTTCGCTATATTCTTAATTGCCTCCTTTTCATTGTTAAATCTTTCTTTATTGAAAGGAAAATTAGCCAATTTGCGTTGGTCGCAGTGGAAGGAGTCATTAGGAACATATTGGTTATTGGCAGTATTTGCTCTATTAATGTCAAATTCCAATACATTATTACCATTCCTAATAACTAGAGTATTCAAAAATGGTAGTTGGCCATTGTTCTCGACTTCATAAGTAAATTTAATGGTGAAGGAATGGCTGTTTATTTGTTACAAAATTGTTGAAAATCCTGAGATTAGCTTCAAGCTGTTGGTAACAGTTATTATTATATTGAAAATAATTTTGATCCATGCAAAGGTTGGTGTGATTCCTTTATCAAAATTATTCAGTTCAAGTAATCGCCAAGAAATAAGGCTCTTATATCAGCTTTTAAATAGGAAACATCTTCTCTGTTAATCTTTTGATTATAATTTTTCCCAGTCGACAGTTTCTATTATTATTTATTACGTTTATCATATGAGTCATGTATTTTTTAGCTACAAAATCTACCTTAATTCGAAGTGTTTCAATATCGGTAAAAATATAACATTTTTGATTACTTGCTCAGATTTTATTAGATGGTTTTTTTGTGAATTTTGCAGGTATTATGCAGCTGAGCTGGTTCTCGCTCTTGAATACCTCCATTCAAAGAATATTGTGCATCGAGATTTAAAGCCGGAAAACATTCTCTTTGATCACAACTTTCATGTTGTTATTACAGATTTTGGCAGTGCCAAGATTGAGACTAAAGAGGATCAGAGCCAAACAGATGGTAAGTGGCCTCTAGGTCCCTTGGAAATATGGTTTAAAATGAACATATATATTTAAAATATTCATAAGATTTCTAAAAGTAACATCAAATAGATATAATATTCAAGTAATCAAATTATAATTTTAAAAAGTGTTTCCAGGACGTCTCGAAAATATGTCTCTTGCATAGATCTGGTTATACTTTGGTTAGTTTGGGTTATTCCACAGTTATTTTTTGCTAACTTAATCCTTACTGGGCTTTTACAGTAGCGTACTTCCTTTTTTTTTTCTCAGTTAAACTGGCTTTCAGTATCAGTGTTTAATGCATTTTTGCATGAAGACTTTAATGAATTTAACTTTGAACCGTGACGTATGGACGTCGTTGCAGTTCATAATGACATTAACGTATCTTTTTTACATTTCTCAATTTTTAAAGTAAAATCATATTGTTTAGGTGATACCGACCACAGTGTTCATGCACCCCGAAGACGGCGAAACAGTTTCGTTGGTACGGCACAATTTGTCAGTCCAGAAATGTTACAGGAATCCAAGTCGTCGGCTGCATCAGATTTATGGAGCTTAGGCTGTATAGGTATGTGTATTGATCAATCAGCCAGAACAAATATTGCATATGGCTGGGTTCGTTCTGCATCTAATCAAATTTTCACACCCATATGTTGTGATAGGTATACATGTTTAACTTTTATTTACTGGAAATAAGAAATTTAAATTTAATGTGTAAAAATTTGTCCAATGTTTTGTCATGAATAAGGAACAATCTAAATTAATGTTTAATAAAATGTTAAAGTTAACATTTCTACTTTAATGGAACAAAGATGAACTAGTTTCTGCTACTCTAAATTAGTGATAGCCACGACAATGGCTGATCTTCAAAGAAAATATAAAATTTCATTAGTAGTTTTCATGATTGTTTTTTAAAGCGACATTAAACCCTGATATCGAAGAGGAAATTATTATTTTTCTTACTTTCAAATGTAATCAAATTCCTTGATTGTAAATACAAAACTATATAATAACATGGATCACAAAATTTGGGTCTCTTAAAAAAAAATTGTGCCCTTGCGAGCTCGAACACAATTAATATTGATAAATAAGTAGGAGGTAATATAGACATAAATTACAAATATCCGAAGTTAATAAACAGTGTGTGTTTTAAATAAAGGGGAAGGATAAGAAATGTTAGTCTAAACGGTTCCCATACACTTGGACTCGTGACTAGTAAAATCAATAAAGGAATTTGACAAGGATCTGTGCTAAGATCAGTATTAATATTAATTTGAATGAGTGATTTGCCAGATATTGCAGATTACCCATAATATCATGTAGTGCAAGCACACAAATATTTTGTTTAACGGAGTTCAATTTAATTTATTTTTTTATCAAAGAACTTTCTCATGACTTGTAGAGGTATCGCAAAGTTCTTTGATATGGTCGTTATATGAGTGGAATTTTGCGTCTGATGAGTGTATGGATATCAGTTAGTGTTTAGAGGAGGCATATCTTCGGTCATTTCTAGAAAAAAAGTGAGGTTTGATCAGAGTGCTGATTCAATGATGTCCTGAGGTCAATGCGTCATCATTTAGAGTTATTGAGTGTGGTATCACCAAAGTATATGTAAACTAGTAGCTCCACTCCCCCAAATATTTTGTGCCAGCCGCCGACAATCCGCAGATTGTTGGCAGCATGTGAGCGTTTTAGTTTAATCAGTCGTTCGTGTGTAGGCAGAGTGTTCAGAACAGAGTCGGATTTGTGGAAATCCTTAATTTTATTTCTATTTTAATATTTTATTCGGACTTCGGTGGAAATATACACGAAGCAATGAAAAATACAAAGGCAAATAGGAGACATCTATAGTCAGAGTAGTGAATAGATATGTTAATAAAATTAGGTGAAGGTCGAGACCGGAAAAATCGTCTAGGTGTCAGATTTTTTTTATAAGTACATATTATATAACAATAACGGAATGCTTTGTAAATATTAAATATCTTTTGGCACTGTGAAACTAACCCAAAGTTGATTCGACGACAAACTCAATAGCTAAAATAAGTTGAGAATAAGTGAAACTAACCGAAAGTTAATTGAACACTAACCCAAACTAACCAAATCTATTAAAATTAATTATAACGTATCGGAACTGCTTCAAATGGCTAAAATAAGTTGAGAATAAGTGAAGGTAACCGAAAGTTGATTGGACTACTAACCCAAACTAACCAAATCTATTAAAATTGAATATAACGTAACGGAACCGGTTCAAATGATTAAAATAAGTTGAGACTATGTGAAACTAGCCGAGAGTTCAATCGACGACTAACCCAAACTAACCAAATGTAATAAAATCATTATAACGTATCGGAACCGCTTTATATGACTAGCATAAGTTGAGAATAACTGACACCAACCGACATTTGAATCGACGACTAACCCAAACTATCCAAATCTATTAAAATTGATTATAATGTATCGAAATCGATTCAGATGACTAAAATAAGTTGAAATTAAGTGAAACTAACCGAACGTTGATTGGACGACTAACCCAATCTAACCAAATCTATTAAAATTGATTATAACGTCTCGGAACCGGTTCAAATAACTAAAATAAGTTGAGACTAAGTGAAATTAGCCGAAAGTTGTTTGGACGACTAACCCAAACTAATCCAAAGTTAATTCGACGACTAACCCAAACTAACTAAATTTATTAAAATTGATTATAAGGTATCGGAACCGGTTCAAATAACTAAAATAAGTTGAGACTAAATGAAACTAGACGAAAGTTGTTTGGATGACTAACCCAAATTAACCAAATCCATTGAAATTGATTATAACGTATCAGAACCGATTCAAATGATTAAAATAAGTTGAGACAAAGTGAAACTAATCAAAAGTTGAATCGACGATTAACCCAAACTAACCAAATCTATTGAAATTGATTATAACATATCGGAACCGCTTTAAATGACTAAAATAAGTTGAGAATAAGTGAAAGTAAGCGAAAGTTGAATCGACGACTAACCCAAACTAACCACATCTATTAGAATCGATAATGACGTCGGTATTGCAACCGTTTCAAATGGCTAAAATACGTTGAGAATAAGTGAAACTAACCGAAAGTTAATTGAACACTAACCCAAACTAACCAAATCTATTAAAATTGATTGTAACGTATCGGAACTGCTTCAAATGGCTAAAATAAGTTGAGAATAAGTGAAGTTAACCGAAAGTTGATTGGACTACTAACCCAAACTAACCAAATCTATTAAAATTGAATATAACGTAACGGAACCGGTTCAAATGATTAAAATAAGTTGAGACTATGTGAAAGTAGCCGAAAGTTCAATCGACGACTGACCCAAACTAACCAAATGTAATAAAATCATTATAACGTATCGGAACCGTTTCAAATATCTAAAATAAGTTAAGGCTAAGAGAAACTAACCCTAAGTTGATTTGGTGACTAACCCAACTAATAACATCTATTAAAATTGATTATAACGTCTTAGAACCGGTTCAAATATTTGAAATATGTTGAGACTAAGTGAAACTAACCGAAAGTTGAATCGACGATTAACCCGAACTAACCAACCTAATCCGGTTAGTCGTTCAATCAACTTTTGGTTAGTTTCACTTAGTTTCAACCTATTTTAGTCATTAGAACCGGTTCAGATACTTTATAATCAATTTTAGTAGATTTGGTTACTTTGGTCTAGTCGTCGATTCAACTTTCAGATAGTTTCAGTTTTTCTCAACTCATTCCAATCATTTAAAGCGGTTCTATTATGTTATAATCAATATTAATAGATTTGGTTAGTTTGGGTTAGCCGTCGATTCAACTTTCGGTTAGTTTCACTTATTCTCAAATTATTTGAGTCATTTAACGCGTTTCCGATACATTATAATCAATTTTAATAGATTTGGTTAGTTTAGGTTAGTCCTCGATTTAACTTTCGGTTTGTTTCACTTAGTCTTAACTATTTCAATCAGTTGAACCGATTCCGATGCGTTATAATCAACTTTCGTTTAGTTTCACTTATTCCCAACTTATTTTAGTTATTTAATGCGGTTCCGATACGTTATAAATAATTTTAATAGATTTGGTTAGCTTGGATTAGTCCTCCAATCTATTTTGGGTTAGTTTCAGTTAGTATCAACTTATTTTAGTAATTTGAACCCGTTACGATACGTTATAATCAATTTTATTAGATTTGGTTAGTTTGGGTTAGTAGTACAATCAACTCTCGGTTAGC
>MU182036.1:461432-474425 GCA_016904865.1 Pissodes strobi
GTTAGTATCAACTTATTTTAGTAATTTGAACCCGTTACGATACGTTATAATCAATTTTAATAGATTTTGTTAGCTTTGGTTAATCGTCGAATCAAGTTTTGGTTAGTTTCACTTATTGTAGTCATTTGAACCGGTGCCGGTGCCGATACGGTACAACCAATTTTGATAGATTTGGTTAGTTTTGGTTAGTCGTCCAATCAACGATACAAAAAAGCCGTAACGCGAGACGAAAACATAAACCATGTCATAACGATCACTTTCATGAAACCAAAGAAGTGTAGTAAAAATGAGATTCCGAAGTATTATATTATTATATATTTTTAAATATATTTTAGGTAATCCACTATTATTGCTATCTTTGAAACGGTCAAAGCTACAAAGTTGATTAAATTAGAAAGTTGCCATTATTGATGCCTTTTCAAGATCGATTTGCAGTGTTGTTAAATTCTTGTTAGATTCTGAGATAGCAACAGTGGTATCACCTAAAAATGACACCCCGTATAGCAAATTTTTTTTCAATTTCCTTCTATGAAAATATTTTTACAACTTTGCTCAGTTTCACTTGATTTTTCACCGGCCGGCATTCAGTAGGTCTTTCGGTACGAGTCCATACAATCTCCTGAATACATCTCTGACTAGAGAAAGCCACGCGAATCAATCGGACACTTACGCAGCGCATCGGTCATCTCCAGTTGTCACTTGATATAAAAGAATGTGGCAGAATTACATCAAAGGATTTACCGCTGAGTGAACTTACTAGTTTACATATACTTTGGTATCACGACAGTGTAATAAATTGGAGCTTCAACAGCATTTGACAGATTTTAAAAATAAATATAAAAGACCTATACAGCAAATCAAAATAAAAGCCAATGATAGATTTGTAACTTTATCTCAAAATACATCTAAAGCCGTGGTGGCATATAAATAAAAAGAATACAGATACATTAAACAAATCAAAAAGTAATACGAACTCAAACATATTGGCTGAGGAATTAACCAATTTTTTTCAAACATTGCACAACCTACAATCAACAAATGGTCTGTTTCTCAAAATGTTCCATTTTTGGTGCTTTGGTGTTTTCCTTTTATTCTGTTTCTCCTATAATAGTGGTTAGAGACATAGATAGCTTAAAAATAAAGTAGGCTGTGATGTGATATGTGATCGGATTGCTATGCTAAGCTAGTGAAATTTTGAAGAATGTTATTTATAGCTCCCTTTACTAGATTAATAAATCACTGTCTCAAAAACAATACTTTTCCAGACATGCTTAAGGTGGCTTAAGGGATACGAATTTGTGAGAAGGGAGACCCTGACCGGCCGGAAAACTATGGACCAGTTTCTCTGTTGCTCATATTCTCAAATATCTTGGAAAAATGTCTTGCGGCCGAACTAATAGCATTTTTAAAGAGGGAAACCTGTTTACGGCATGTCAGTGTGGATTTAGGAGAAATAGAAACACTGTTATGGCAATCTTGGATCTCGTGACATTTATTTTAGAATCTTTTGGCAACAAGGCACCAGTGCCTTGTTCTGCGACTTGAGGAAGGCATTTGGTTGGGTTCCCCATGATATATTATTACAAAAGATATCGAAGTATGGCTTCTCTCATGATAGCATTGCATTCTTGAGCTGGTACCGATCCTGAAGGAGACATGTTGTCTGTGTTGGTGATGTGTCTTCCAGTGAAAGTGATACTAGTATAGGGGTACACAGGGCTCAGTTTTGGGTTCTAGGGTATGTCTAATCTACATCAATGGCTTACTACTTATGGAGCAAAACGCTAAATTTACACCTTTTGCTGATAATACTACACATTAATTTTATCGGCCTCTTTTGAGAGTGCACTGACTGTTTTGGATCATGGAGTTGAGGAATGGTTCAGTGTGAATAGGTTGCATCTTAATGCGGACAAAATAAAGAAGGTAATTTTCTCTTTAAGATGGATAGGTAGCGTAAATAATAAATTCCTGGAAGTGCACCTTTTTTTTTTTTTAGGGGATTCGGAAATCTATCTAGACACCTGGTCGATGTTGAAAGTCGTCCAGTTGACCAGGCAGTGACTGCCTCTTTGTCCTAAAACCCTTCCCCCTGCTCTTCATCCTTCGCACTGGAAACGCTCTCGCATTACTTCAGTGCGGTGATCGTCTTGAAAACCATTTTACTTTCTACAGGCGACAAGCACAAACAGACCCAGTGGTGCCGTAAAATATCACAGTATATTCTTGTTGGAAATATCACATATATAGTAATGTTCTATCACAGACGCATTAGTGGTGTAAATATCACAGGTAGTGTAGGTTTCACGATATCACAGATGACGTAGGTATCGACAATCACAAACAGGCATGTATATATAAAAAATAAAGCAAATATCACAGTCAAGATTTGTAAAGTCATCCCCTATTTTCGAGTTCTTGGGTTTGAATTATTGTTCGTATTGCTGTATAAGCACAGTTCCAAGTCTCCTCTCCACCCAACAGACTTTTCATCATTATCTCTCTGTCGAATGGCTCTCCTGTTACATGAGAGAAAGCAGCCCTTACCTCGTTCCATCTTGAACACACAAATAGGGTATGTTCCGTATCGTCTTCCTGCTTACAATAGGAACAAATTGGGGTTTCGGCTCTATTACGGTCATATAGGAACTTTCGAAAGCAACCATGTCCCGAAAAAGCCTGAGTAATAAAATAGTCGACCTCCCCGTAGGGCCGTTCCATCCAGTCCCGTATAACCGGTATTAGTCTGTGCGTCCACCGTCCATAGACTCCATTTTCCGACCTAATATGCCATCCATGCATTAGATATTCTTTTGCCTCCTCTTTTGTAACACCTGTATATCGTTCATGCCTTTCCCTGATCATAAGGTCAATTGGAGGTAAGCCCGCAATGACACACACTCCTTCGGCCGATACCGTTCGGTACGCACTGCAAATACGTAGGGCTATTTTCCTTTGCGTGATAAGAAGTTTTTGCATCAACTTCTTGTTCTGCGTTGCATTATACCAGGCTGGTGAGCCATATAGCATCTGAGAATGGACTACACTAGACAGTAACCTTCTTTTTGAAGCCCTTGGTCTCCCAATATTTGGCCTTAAACTCGCCAATGCTGTAACTGTCTCGTCAACCTTTACGATGGGTTTGCTAATGTGCTCTGCGAAGCTTAGTTTCGTATCCAGCCAAACCCCAAGATATTTCACAGCCTTGCCAACTTCGATCGTAGTCCCGAGTACGTCAAAGCTTATTGGCCTTATTTTTCTTTTCTTAGTCAAAAGAACAGCTTCGGTCTTTTCAGGAGCCAAGTTTAGTTTCCTGCTTTCCGTCCAGTTTGACACCCGCTGCAAAGCCCTGTTTGCCACACTCATTAAAAGAGTCTCGCTTTTTGCAGTGACCACCATTGCGACGTCATCAGCAAAGCCAACCACTGTAGTTCCCTCTGGCATTTCCAAGTCAAAAAGCTGGTCGTAGACCATATACCACAAGGTCGGTCTCAGTACTGATCCTTGTGGAACGCCACTGTTTATTTTCACGGCCTTTATGATCCCGTCTGCCTCCAGCAGAATCTCTCTGTCCGACAAGTACGATGAAATAACGCATATAAGACTTTCGCTTATTCCTCTGCTTCTTAAGGTGTCCAGTATTTGTTGCCACGATGCACTATTAAAGGCGTTTTTGACATCCAAGATTATCACAGCACAGAGGCTTCGTTGGGCTGTCGCTTCCTGCGCAATACCAATTACCATGTTAATGGCATCCACCGTTTGCCGTCCCTTTCTAAACCCAAACTGATTTTCCGAGAGACCACCAGTTCGTACCAGCTCACCATTTAATTTCCCCAATAGCAACTGCTCATAAAGTTTACCCTCCAAATCCAACAGGCATATTGGCCTAAAGGATGAGGGATTGTCCAAGGGTTTGTCCCCTTTCCTAAGGAGTACAATTCTTGCTTTTTTCCACTGGACTGGAAATGTGCATTGTTCTGCCAATTTATTGTATACTGACAATGCATAGTTTGGTTTTCTAACTGCCATTATCTTTATTACTTCCGGTGGTACATTGCCAGGCCCAGGAGCTTTTTTGTTTTTAAGTTTTATAGCAGCACTTTGTAATTCTTCAGGTGTGAATTGTATAAACCTATCGCTATTATCACAGATAAAATTCACTGGTTTATGTGTTGGGAACAGATGATTTATTACGTTTTCCATAGTGTCCATGGGCAATGCTATATTTTGTGGGAAACCCAATAATCCTCTTGTGGCGATTTTATACCCGTCTCCCCATATGTAACTGTCAACCTCTTCACACAATTGTTTCCAACATTGCCTTTTAGAGACTTTAATCTTTCTCTTAAGAGTAAGCTTAGTTTCTTTATAAGCTTCCTATAAAATTTGGCTTTCTCTTAGTGATACTCTTCGGACTTTTCTTGTGTATTCCCTTCGTTTTTTGAGGCATTCCCTCCTAAGATTCGCAATCTCGTCGTTCCACCAGTGGACAGGCTGTCTTAGTGATCCTTTTTTCTTCTTTGGCATTACAATATCACAGATTTGTTTCAGTTTCTCTGAAAAATCTTCTGCTGACGTCGGGGTTCGACTTTCATCCAGAGTTTCCAAGGTTTGGATCAATCTCTCAAAATCCAGCTTTCTAACTTGCCATCCAAGACAACGCGGCTTCGGATTCGGTAGCTGCCTCCTTTGTGAGACTTCAAACACAATGTATTTGTGATCGCTAAGTGATTCAGTATCCAGCACCTCCCATTTAGTAATGTAAGGCTTCATGTCCTCTGTAGAGATTGTGAGATCTAGAATGGAGCCATAGTTCTGGTGTACGAACGTGGCCTTTTCTCCTTGATTTATTACATCGTAGCTATTTGCTGCAATCCATTCCGTGATCAATTGTCCTGTATTATCCGTAAAATGCATACCCCATTATGGTGACTTAGCATTGAAGTCACCAGCGATAATGGCTTCAGTTTTGTTGACATTTATAAGTTGTTCAATTTCTTGTAGGGTCATTTCCAGGTCCTCAACGTCGTTATTCCCAGAACAGTAGCAACTAAATATAACGAAGCTTGTTGTCGAGATAAATGTAAATCCATGACCATGTCCTTGAGATTTATCTGGAATGTTTTGTTTCAGAATATATTTATTTAGGTAATGCCTAATTTTTTACATACACACACAGAGAAGAGCAAATCAATGTACAAGACTAAAATTAATATTACACACAATACCGCTTAAGTATCAAGACATTACAAAAGACTAACAAAATCACACTAAGATAATAACATACATACAGTTGCCCTATTCCAAGAGATTCACAAGGATGGGGTAAATATAGTTTACATTTGTTCTTTAAAATATAGGAACAACTTTGTCTTGAACACTGCGACAGAAGAGGATTGCCTGACTTCTTCTGGCAAACGGTTATACTCATTTAAACCCTTAAAGAATAACGAGTTCATTGCTTTCCTCGAATTAGTCCTCCCAAGGTAGAAATTATCCCTACTTCGGGTGGGGTAGTTATGTATGTCTCTATTAAATGTTATGTAATCATTCATATAACCTGGTAACTGATTATTAACAATCTTATATATTAATGTCATTGTATAGAATGTCAGCCTATCCGCGACTGTTAGCCAGTCAAGGCATGAGAGCATTGTGCATATCGGAGTATATCTATTACAAGAAAGAATGATTCTCATAGCCCTATTTTGCAAATTTTGCAAAGACATCTTATTATTTTTATCTAACATGTACAAGAGATTGGGGCAGTAATTAAAGTGCGGCTGAATGATACTACTATAAACCGTAACTCTAGAGTTCATCGATAAATCCCTAGCCACACGTGAAAAGAAGTAAAGTTTCTTGGCAATTTATTTTTTAATATACTCGACATGGCTAGAGAGCCTGAGGACGTTGTCTATATAGAACCCTAAGTATTTAATTTCTGTTACTAATTCAATTTTGTGCCCATATATTTGAATGTCGATGTTATTGCTATTCACAGACAGGTATTTATATCTAGTTGTTAAGATCATTGCCTTGGTCTTTTTCACATTTAATTTCAATCTGTTAACATTTAAATATTTTTCGAGTTTAATTAGCTCCCTATTCATGTTTTCAATTGCAGTTCCGACATCCTCATTACTGCATGAAAGTAGAGAATCATCGGCAAATAAATTTAGAAAATCAGGACTGACAAAAAGGTTGATGTCATTGAGGTAAATAATAAACAAAAGGGGGCCCAGCACACTACCCTGTGGTACCCCTAATTGATTTTCCGTTTTATTTGAGAGGGCAAAATTAATTTTTGTTACTTGAAATCTCTTTTGCAAATAGTCAACAAACCAATCATAAGCCATTCCATTTATACCATAATATTTTAACTTTTTTAACAGTATAGGGCGGTCAATTGTTTCAAAAGCACGCCTGAAGTCCAGAAAAATGGCCATAATAAACTTGTTATTATCTATATCCTCAATCCAATTTGCCAATGTCAGCTGCATTGCTGATTCACAGGAATGTTTTTTCCTAAAACCTGATTGATTATTAAATAGTAAGTTATTATTTTCAAAATACTCTGTAATCTGTCTGTGGACCACAATTTCCAAAACCTTCTTGATAATTGGCAAACAATTAATAGGTCTAAAGTCTGATGCCTCTATGCTGTTAGTTACTTTAGGTATAGGGGTTATAATTGAGCATTTCAGCTCCTCTGGGAAACAACCATTTACCAATGATGTATTTACCGGATGTACAAAAACATGACCCATCACATCAAAAATCTGTTTTAAAGTTTTTGCATTTAATATATCATTCACACTAGATTTGTTATCAAGGGAGTTTACTATTACTTTTAATTCCTGTAGAGATATAGGAGCAAAAGCATTGAACCTAGAACTTATTACAGGTAAACCTCCATCGACCCAATTTTCAGATGTGGGAATGCTATTTATTATTTCCACGGCACTATTAACAAAAAAGCTGTTAAACTTATTAGCAATCCTATTAAAATCACCCTGCACTATTTCATCCCCAAATTTAATGCAACCCTGACTGAACCCTTTATTTTCATGATTAACCAGTTGTTTTAGTGTTTTCCACATCAGTCTACTATTGTTTCGATGACAATCAATTTTATTATAAAAGTACAATTGTTTCTTATGCTTAACCAAATTAACATAATAATTTATATCACACTTATAATCATTCCATTTATTTGATTTCTCCACTTCATTCTGGGATTTCTTGAATTCTCTCTCTATTTTCATACTCGCCTGTTTTAATTCAGCATCAAACCAAGGAACATTATTACTTTTCATGTAAAGTACCCTGATGGGTGATATTTCATCAATGACTTTAGTACAATTTGATATAATATTAGAAAGAATAAGGTTTACATCAGTGGAATTCATTGTCTCCCCCAATTTGCATCAAGTAGCTTCATATTTATGCTATAAAAGGTTTTATCACTTAAAACTCGATAAAAACGTTGCTCATTTTCATTATTTTGTAATCGCAATTTGAACAATTTAAATGATTTAATTGGCTTAAGATTTTGATAGCTGTTTTAAAGTAATCTCCGTACACCCAGTCCTTTCTGCCCCGGATACTTGCAATATTTGGCTCGCTTATTATAAGCAGGTCCACACTAAGTTCTTTGGCAGTAGCTATTGCCATATCATGAGCACTTTTACTCCTATTTGTGTTGATCTGAAGTACTCGCATGAATCTTAGGTTGTTTATTTCGTGTGTTGTTGCATTTTCGGCTAAAGCTTTGATGCCCTTCCTGCTTGCAGATTAAGCAAAACGGTTCGTTTGTACACAATTTTGCGGTGTGGTCTCCTTTGGTGCACTTCATACACAGACCCTCTCTGTTTGGTCCTTTACACTGCGCTTTAATATGGTCATGTTCCCAGCATCTGTAGCAGCGAGGCTCCTTTCTGCGCTCAATGATTCTACACTGAGTCCAACCAATCCTTATTCTGCCCATCTGGATTAATGTATCAGCCGCCGTATCCTGCAATATCACTGTGGCGTTTTGTTTATTGTCGTAGGTGGGGCGCAGTGCTCTTACTTCAAATTCTTGCATTTTGACCCCTGTTGTTTTGGCAATTGCTTCGGATATTTCAGTTATGGTGGTAACCTCGTCCATATCTCTCAGGTGGAGTATTTTCTTGCCTTTCATTTGAACGAGAATGGCGTCGCGTTTGGGCTTCGGTTTATCTTTCGGGTGGATCTGACTTCTTTGACGTTGTGTGGTATAGTTGTCATTTTCCTGTTGTCCTTTATATGCTTTTTGAAGTTTACACACTGTAATTTGGACCGGTGTATCTGCAAATAAAAATTCCAGTATGCGCACCATTATCTGTCCTGAGACACCCTCGAGTTCTGGGACTGCCAGTTTCATCCTGTTGTTGCGTATCATGCAAGTTTTTATATCCTGTAGGGCCTGAAAAAGATGTCGGTCTTCACTATCGGAGTCATTTAATTCGTCGCTGAGGATTGGATAGTAGATCCACCTAGCATTTTGCTTGATTTTTCCATCACTGTCTGGGAAGCCTACAGAGTGCGTCATTTTGGCAACTTCTCCGGTTTTCTTCTTCTGCATTTTGAGGCCATCCCTACCACCGAAGTGTTTTATTGTTCTGTCTATATTATGGAAACTGGATTCAATGTTTTGATTACATGGTAAAACAATATCCCATTCTACGGGGGCTGTCCACACAGGGTCTTCTTTGGTTTTCCTTTTACGGAAGAGTTCTCCGTTCCAGTCTGCTTCGGATATTTCCTTAAATACTTCGAAGGACTCTGACGGCTTTAGCTGTTTAATTTTAATTTGTTGCTGCCTGATCTTGTTGCAATTTTCGCAATTCAGTTGATCTTGTGTTTCTACGTCTATCCGCTGTATTTCTTGAATGAGCTGTTGCTTCTCCCTGTATAATATTTCCTGCTGATTTTGTAGTTTATTAATTTGATCTCTCATCAGGGCGATCTGTTCGTTATCTTCCGAAGGTTGTTCTTTGTTCCTAGCTTCGGTTTCAGTCAGACTCGATTTTTCATCAAACCATTCATTAAATGCTGGAGAGTTAAAGATTTCGATAAACATTGAAAGTTTACTGCTTATTTCACAGAACTCTTTTTTTTGGTTTGTACGTTTCTTTAATTAATTTCTCGAAGAGTTTTATTTGGGATTCCATGTTCGTCAAAGTCTTTTTGAATATAAATCCATTTTTGTTGGATTGGTTTTTAATTTGTTCTGGTGAAGTCTCTATTCTCTTTCTTTTTGTTGGATTCTCATTTTCATTTTGCTTCCTCACTGGAACATCCTGCAAGTCGACACGAGGAAGGGAGAAAGTTCTGGCTCTCGGAGGAGTCCTTAGCATGTGATCTCTTCTCAAGAACGGATCCACATTTTCTGTCTCTAAAGATACAATATTGCGGTGTGATTGGCCCTCCCCAGAATCCGTAGGGCCGGCACCGACCACCGGGGGTGATGAGATTGGAACTCACCTGGGGTAATATCTTGCGTTTTTTCACACTTCATTTTAGGCTTTCTTTTTGTTGAAGAAGGAAGAAAGTAAGCGAGGAAGAAAAGAGTGGTCCCTATGCTCTAATAGCGTCGGGACCTGAAGAGAACAAGATATTTTTTTTTATATAAAACTATTTCATTATATAAAATACATTTTAACTTAACTCTAGTTCTCTATTGTATGTCATACATTCGGTATTATACTCCTAATATCCACTATAACAAGCCTAAATATCATACATTATATTATAGCTATCTAATTTATTACTTGTCTTATAGTAAGATGTAAGGTCGGGTCTAGTTTTTTTAATTTAACAATCTGTGGAATCATCGACTCTTTGTAATCGTTGATCAAGAGAGATCGATAGGAAAGTCAAAAGAGGTAGGAATCTGTCCCAAGACTAGATGAAAGAGGGGCACAATTTAGCTCGGGCACCTGGAAGTGCACCTAGATCCCCTTCAATGACATTGGCTTATCGGTTAAAGAGAGTATTTGCATTGTAGAGGAGAGCGGTCCGAATTTTGGGTGGGGTATGTTAGAGGAATGACTGTAGCCCTATCTTTTCTGGTCTGGGGATACACACTTTGGTACACAACCCTTTTTATTACAATGAATAATTCAGTGTGAATAGGTTGCATCTTAATGCGGACAAAATAAAGAAGGTAATTTTCTCTTTAAGACGAATAGGTAGCGTAAATAATAATACTGCTGATGTTAAATTCCTGGAAGTGCACCTAGATCCCCTTCTTCAATGACATTGGCTTATCGATTAAAGAGAATATTTGCACTGTAGAGAAGAACGGTTCGAGTTTTGGGTGGGGTATGTTAGAGGAATGACTGTAGCCATGCCTTTTCTGGTCTGGGGATACACACTTTGGAACACAACGCTTTTTATTCCAATGAAGAATTTTAAAAGTTTGACTTTGAAGATTATGATGGTGGCCTGCATGTTGTATGTTAGAGTACGGTGACAATTTGAATGTCTTGAGTATAAATCATTTTATTTCCTTTAAATTGCATATTGTAGATTGAACATGAAGTGCTGTTTTGTATTAAAGATGCATGCTATATATGTTAAGGAACTTTGTTTTATTATTTGCCTATTTAACTTGTGTAAATACTATTAATGTATATTGGTATCATTATGTAAATTAAAATCTACGCGCTAAAAGTGGTCTAGCAGACCAAAGTGGTATAACCCCTGAGCTGCCATGGGTGGGACAGGTCAATCAGTTGAAGTGTAAACTTTACAGGATCACCTCATATTAGAAGCTAGACCGGGGATGGTGATGATTGTGTATCGTGTATATTTCCATTAGAGTCGGATTTGAAAGTACATGAAAGGGTAGTCATGTAGACTAATTTTAACACTTTTGACACCTACATGCAAAATTATAAAATTAATATTATTTGTTAAATAATTTAAACATTTATTTCGTACAAGTGGCTTCAGTAATAATAATAGCTGGATGTTTTAAAGACCATACATACACAGTTTTTAGTTGTTATTTATAAAGAAAAAATCGTTCATGTTACCATTTACCCCACACCTTATGGGGAAAATGTGGACAATTGCTCTGTAAACCATAAGCCTCATTGCAAAATATCTCAGGGTAAATGAAAACTTAACTAATTTTGTATTTATCCTTAATATATTTTTAAATTAGGATCGTGTTCACATTTACCCCATAAATGCGTAATGAAGCAAGGTAAGTTTTACAGAAAAATATGTTAAGTATATAAGATAATATATTAAAAAAATGCACATGAAATCGGCTATTTAGAACCATCAAACATTTAAAAAACATATTTCTAATTGCATATTTTAGACAACAAACGAAGAAAAATGATTATTAATAATAACTGCATTTCTTAAACTTAAATAGCTACTACGAAATAAAAACAAGTGGGCAATGATTTAGAACTGTTCCAGTACAGGAACTCTGGTTTTAAATCTATAATAAATTCTTTCCCCTTTCAGAAATATTTCTGGGTCTGGCAGTATTATTTGATGAATTCGAATATAGCTAACATCTGTTAGTTTCGACAACATAAAAAATCGTTTTTGATTCATCTGCCGCTTTTAAACCCATAATTTTAATTTCAATGTCTTCTTCATCAATGTCTACTATCGAACAAACATATGTGAAAACGGTAGTATTACGTTTACCTCCCTTGAATCTAATTAGTGCAAATTTACCACAACATAATTTGGAAATATCTGTAACAGGTTCCAAATGAATTTCACTTTCGAATTTAGTATTTTCTTCAAGAATCTCGTCACAGGAGCTGTCGTCATTACACTCGAAGGAGTCACTCTCTTCTGATGAATCTAATTTATGTTTTTTTGATTGTGACTTCTCCTTTTTCTTCTTCACCGACTTCTGTTTGATTTTATTAGCAAGTGTCGCAAGCGGTAATTCATCTGAATCACTATGAGCTGGAGCGACTGACAGTCATTTTTATTTTTGTCGTAGCTTTTTTAGCATCTGAAACAATACATTTTTGTGCCTTCTTTTCTTCAGCTTCTTTCAATCTTTGCAAGACGTCACTTGTAGTTAGAACTTCACCATATGACTGCTGTTTAAGTCTACAATTCACAGTTTTCTTTTCTTGGTCACAAGTAGGATTTTTTATATTTGAGAGCTCCAATCGTTTTGGAGTAAAAATATCTGTAAATGAGACACTAGTGCGGGAATTATCTCGCACAACAGACTTCTTGGAACAAGATGGTTGTGACTCAAGTTGAAATATTTGCTCATCATTTATAATTTTCTCTGTTCAAGAATTATTATTCTCAGAATTCTGGCGACCACGTCATCCTAATGTTTCTAATTGGGACTCGTTACCTTCTGTTGTTACCTGGGTTGTTTCTTGGTGGCTTTCCTCCGCTTGATTTCCTATTGTCGTTCTTGTTTCATATCTCTCAAGATCAATTGGGTTAAATTCTTCTCTGGGAAATTTAAAACGATCTACAGGATATACACCAGTACTAAAAAATCCTGCAATAATTTTTTTCCATTGAATCTATCCAGACCTCTCCTATTAATTGAGAAAAATCTCCTTTTGTCAGTCTTCCATTACTTTTGCCTATTTGCTTTTTACCATAAGCCACAAGTTTCTTTTCCCAGCTCGTCTTTACAGGCCCAAAAACAGCTTTATCTAAAGGCTGGATTTTATCAGTTAAATGACTGGGAAATTTCATGAGTATTACATTGTTAATAATTGTTTCTTCAACAATTCTAATGCTAATGTGGCTGCAATGGCCATCATATAACAGAAGAACTTTTTGATAGGGACGATTTTTTGTGGCTCCTAGTTCTTTAATAAAAGGAACAAAACCAGATTTGAATCACTGAAAAACTGCGGCTCCTCCATCCATCCATTCTTTGAAGTGGTGTATAAAGTTCCCTGGTAAGCATTTGATGACACCCACCTTGGTTGAACTGCAGCACCCTTA
>MU182036.1:474435-485475 GCA_016904865.1 Pissodes strobi
TGTAATCAGCTTGGTTCTCATAGGTTGAGGAGAATTAAGAACATCACGAAAGCTTCGATAAAACTATATTTGTTATAATTTAATATTCGTATATGCTGGCCAAAATGCACAGTATGCAATCTTATATTAATTAAACAATAACCTGATTACCTAATGTAATAATAATCGTCAAAAAGCTGTGCTGGGCAATTGCAATATATTGTGTATTGCTTAACAAATTAAACATAGTTTACAGGATATGAAGTCAATACCCTTGTGACCTTATATGCCCAGTACAACAGTAGTGGACTGCGCCCTGGTCCCATAACTTCTAATGATGTTTTTCTTTCTTTAATTCTGTTATATATAACAGCTTTAGGGACGCCGTAAACTCCTTCTGCTTGTCTATATGTAAGATTTTTGTTTGACACATCTCGTACAGCATTTCGTATGTCGTCTAGAGAATATCAAGTTTCCCTCTTTTTGCTATATTTGCAAGGCATATCTGAAACAAGAATGCATACAATTTATTTACTTAAATGTGAAATGCATTTTTGTTTACATTCACCCCCTAGGGTGTGTTTACATTTACCCAGAATGATAAATTCCCAGGGTAAATGTGAACACTAAAAATTTGGCTTTATTTTCCTACTTAATTACTTCAAAATGCAGTAGAATATCTACAAGGTTCTTTAAAAATAGCACATTAACTCTATCAACTTAACAGACAATAATTTCTGTAAATATTTTGGCTCAAACTACTATGCCACAATCCAATAAACAATCGTAAACACGTTAACGTTTGCTGTGCGATTTACAAGTGACCTAAGCGGGAACTGTTGCCGCGGCGATTACCGATTCGACCCGAGCGTTGTAAGATCGGACGCTAATTCAAATATAGGGGCGACCTTTCAATATTATCAGCCGCGTTTCCATTTACCCCTGTTCACATATACCCCAACTGACCTTATGACATTTTCTTTTCAGTATTTCAGATGGCTTCAGGCTACATGCCCTTCGTGGGGGGCAGTGAATACCTCATTTTCCAAAAGATCTTGAAACTGGAATACAAATTCCCAGATGGTTTCGATGAGAGAGTAAAAGACTTTGTAGAAAAATTATTAGTGTTAGATCCACCCAGAAGATTAGGTAAGCATTTTTAATTATTATTGTTTGATTGAACATGCCATTTTTACATTCTATAGAAATATATGTTATGCACTACGTTTTATATCTAAATCCAATTGTGTCTCAAGTTTGGCAGATTTGATAGTACTGCGCATATTCTGTAATATCATTAATTAATTTAAAACTAAAACCAACTTCAAGTCTGTACCGGGCACTCTCAAGCTTATCAAAATCGGCAATATCGGTTCTGTAATAATTTTTCCGATTTCACATTGTACCTCAAAAGTTGTATTTAAAGCCAACCAAATAAAGCAGAGACTCCTCTTTATCACTGCAGAACTGCAATTTCTTATAAAATTTATGAAAGTTTTTTGGAACTTGACTGTTTTTGCTTTGTTTTTCAAGTCGCAGTTGAAGGCGGTACCATCATTGTTTTTAGCGTGTTCAAGTGTGGATTATGTTAAGAGACGCTTCGTCGGAATTTGTCGTTAAGAATATTTTCCTTTTAGGGGCTTCGGATATAATTCCATATACAAGTCTACGCGCGCATGAAATGTTTGACGGTATCAACTGGAACGATTTAGGTCCACCTCCACTATTATCTGACACACCGTACATTATGAAGCTAAGTGATAGTGAAAATGATATTTCAGTCAACATTGAACCTGGATTAGATAGCGAAAAGGTCTCTATGTAAGTGATATTAGTATTGGATTAATCATATTTTAAAAAATGACAAATGCAAGAAGGGTATGTGGACAGAATTACTCTGTGTATTTAGATAGTACTTACTAGATATATTATAAGTTATAGAAAAATACGTTAACAACAAAAGCTGTAAAGTTTTTCATGAACCGCATATCAGAATTGCAAAGCTGTCAAAAAAATGTAAACTTGTGTTTTTAAAATGGATCGTTCCATACAGGATCTTCCGGTATATGTGAGAATATATCAAAATAACATGACAAGTTAACTATACATTTATAGGCCCCTAAATGGCGCCGCTAGTATCTTATTTTTTACATAAAGAACTGGATGTAATTTTTAAATATGATAGATAGTAGTTAGGATTTAAAATGCTACTTTTTAAATCGCACTTGGCTTATTTAGTTCGCCAGAAACGGACTAGTTTTAATACTGTATGATAAAGGCACAACAATAATATTGTTAGACAGATGGAATCCTTAGACTACAAAAAGAAACTTGCCCGAAATCGCTAATATGAATCTTTTTCGAGAAAACCTATTTTTGTTTAAATGTGGTTTTTATTAAATAATTTTTTATGTGGTTTCAATATGGGTCACTTCTAAACTTACGTATCCCCTCCCTAAGAGTTGAAGATTGTTGAACCCTCCACAATGTCGCAATATTGTTTATATTCTGACAACTGAAAGAAAACTGACCCTTTCTAATAAGTTTCCATAGTCTTAATTTGAATGGATTATTCAAATATTGCATAAAACCGTATGCAAACCAAAATGGTTTTTCGCGAGACGAGAAGGGTTCATTTTACTCATATCGAGCTAGAATATAGAATACCTTTTCTGTAGTCTCAGGTTCAAGCTGTCTAAAAATATTGTTATTTATCATACAGGGTCTAAAAAATGATTAGTATTGTGTTAAAGCTAGTATGTCTTAAGCCAAAGGTGTTTAAGAGGTATACCATTAAGGATTTCTACTCAAGGAAAGCCGATTTACAGCGGCGTCATTTACCGGCTCGTATTATTTTCGTATAAGGAAAAAATTTGTATACAGGACGATCCATTAAAAAATAATAAAAATTTAATATATTTTTAACAACTTTGTGGTGGTAGTGGACAAAGCTCGAAATGGCGAAAAGTTTAAATTGATCTAGCTCACCCTGTATAAAATGCATCATCAGGTCTTAGTTATATGTCACTAAAATGTTCAGTGTTTAAGTAATAAGGTTTTAGTAATAATTGATAGTGCGTTGAAAAATTATTTATGTCATATACTTTTAATAACTGAACATTGGCAAAGAGAGACGCGTTTGAAGGAACTTAAATTCGAAAATTTTAGCCTATGTACTTCTTACTGCCGTACAAGCTTGGGTCATGGAGGGGTTGCAATTTTTAAAAGTGATGAGCTTAACCTTGGTTGTTTTGGGCTTGACGTGTCTGAGTTTGCCTTGGAGGGAAATTTGGAATGTGCTGCTATTAGAATGAATGGTGTAGGATGTAACATAATCGTTGTTTATCGACCTCCGCCCGGAAGTTTTGCCCTTTTTGCGCCTTTGTCACGATTTGTTGATCTATGTTTCTGGACTGGATCATCACGTTATTGTTGGAGGTGATTTTAACGTAGATTTCTCGATGCCTAGTGGCAACCTAACCACCTTAACTGATCTTTTACATTACTTTAGAATAATTATTGTCATCATAAGTGAACCAACAAGGGTGGCCTTAGGCTCAAGTACTTGCATTGATAATCTCTTGATTAATGATAAGGTAGACTTTAAAACAAATGTTGTAAACCTGGCAGTGTTGGATCATTACTCCCAATTTTTTCTAATTAATCTGAAGAATTCAAATTCCAATAATTCAGATGTATTTGTGTATCGGCGAAATTTTTGCAACCGTAATACAACACGTTTTATTCAATGTTTGGTGTGAGAATTGGTGTGACGTCCTTGCTGAATCATGACCTAACATGGCCTTTGATGTGTTTTCTAACTCATTTTTATACCATTTTTAAAACGTCTTTTCCTTTACAGCGTCGTCTTCTCAACAAGGAATTACAAAAACAATATAAGTTAAGTCCAGAATTGTTACGTTTGAAAGATAGAGTTTCTCTTTATAGTGAATTATATAAATTTGATCGGCATTAAGTCAAAGTCAAAGTCAATTATGCTTTATTGTTAGTAAGATAAATCTTGTTAACAAAGCTCTTCAATTGTATGCATGTATACAAAAAAAAGTCTTTACAAAGCAGAGTCAATGTCTAAAACCACAATAAACATTATTTTCCAAATAAAAATAAAATACGATAGAACACAATACAATAGAATACAATAAAATAAGATAAGTTAAGAGCAGTCTAAAACACAGTAAACAATCAAAATCAAAATATCTAGACAAAATAATACAAATACAGAGCAAGGTCCCTCAAAAATACACATAGATTAAAAGCGGTCATTAAAGTATTCACCCAAATCGTAATAAGCTCTCTCCACCAATAACTTCTTTACAGACCGCCTGAATAAGAAAAGCGCAGGGCAAACCTTTAAAGTATCAGGAAGGTGATTATATAGTTTACGGCTTTCATATACAATTGAATTTTGCACCAGGGCCGAAGTATCGAGAAGAATGCCTAAGAATTTAGTATTTGTTTTCAAAACAAGTGGAACATCCCCAAACAACAAGCCACCCACGTCACACCTAAAACCCAAGATATTGGTTTTATCAACATTAAGAGTCAACAAGTTAGCATCAAACCACTGTACAATCTTTGGGAGATCAGTTGAAATGCTATCCCTCAATGCGATAATTGCGATAGGGCTAGGATTATGTCAGAGTATGGTAGTATCATCGGCAAAAAGCGTAAATTGTCCCTCAATGCCCAGAAAAGCAAGGTCGTTAATGTACAACAGAAAAAGCAGTGGACCCAGAACTGAACCCTGGGGAACCCCACAACTGATCGCACCTGCGTCAGATGCTTTTGAGCCGATGATGACCCTCTGCACTCGCCCATCCAGGTAAGACCGAAACCACTCCAGTAAGTTTCCTCTGAATCCATATGTATCAAGCTTCTGCAGCAGAATTCTGTGACTCACACAATGAAATGCTTTTGATAAGTCGCAAAACACTGCTGCAATAGCCTCTCCGCTGTTGAAACCAAAATACACCTCCAAGAATTGAAACACCGCATCATCAGTACGCCTACCGGATTGAAAGCCAAATTGGTTAGGGTGTAAAATTTGATGTTGTTTGAGAAACATCACAATCCGCTCCTTAACAAGTTTTTCGATGATTTTTGAAAGGGTTGACCATAACGAAATCGGCCGAAAATTGCAGGGATCACCAAGGTCACCACCCTTATAAAGGGGAACAACCATAGCCTGCCTCAGACACAAAGGAAACCCACCAGCAACCCAGGATTGATTAATAGCATCAGAGAGAGCATTCAAAGCAGGAGTAGGAAGAGTTAGAAAGATTTTTGCTGTGATGCCATCTTCACCACACGAGCTCTTAATTTTAATTGATTTCATGGCTCGTGTAATCTCCGTCGGGTGCGTTGGCTGAAAGAAAAATGATGAGCCGATCTGAAACCGAGCCATGTAGGCAATTGGATCAGCAGTTGGATTCAACTTCGACGTGAGTGCACCTGCCACAGAACAGTAGTAGTTATTCAAGATATCCGGGGACATTTCTGGAACATTGAAACGCGACCTCTCATCAACACCTCTCATCTCATTCACAATCTTCCAACTTTCCCTCTGCGAATTGCCAGATGCAGCTATGCGGGTAGCATAATAAAGTGCCTTTGCAAGCCTTATTAACTTTCTATATATGAATCTATACTGTTGAAAAATAACTCAAAAAAATATCATTATTCGTAAATTTTCGAATTGTATGTAAGCACCGCAAATTTCTTGAAGAAACTCTCAAGCCTTTAGTGATCCAAGGCTTTCTACTCTTTTTTTTAAATTTTCTGAACAGGAAAAGCTCTATTAAATGACCCACGCAAAAGAATATTG
Source organism: Pissodes strobi (assembly GCA_016904865.1). NCBI lineage: Eukaryota > Metazoa > Arthropoda > Insecta > Coleoptera > Curculionidae > Pissodes > Pissodes strobi. The sequence continues at coordinate 480,260 of MU182036.1, forward strand.
AACTGCTCAAGAGGATCGCTACATTCAAATATACCACTCCAATCAACAGCCATACAAAATTGCCCAAATTTACTGTAGTTTGCTCTACTAAATAATCTACCATATCTGTATTGACACTTTTTGGATTTAGTGGGAAAAGCAACTTTACTTAATATAGCCTCGTGGTCTGACAGACCTGACTCAACAACTAAACAATCCACATTAGGGGAATTCATGGATGAACAAAAGTAATCAATGGTGGTGGATGAGAATTGCGAAACACGAGTGGGTGCATTGACGTACATAAAGAGACTAAATTAATCTAAGAGGTTACACAAGTTAAGCGTATGAATTGAGTCTGTATCATCATAGTTTATGTTAAAATCGCCCAGTAAGATAATATTAGATTTATGTGGCAGCAAAGAAATAATCTGGAGCGGGTCTGGACAAGAAATCATTGGTATTTGAGGCAGGGCTTCTATAAATACAAATTATATATAGTTTTTTAGCACTGGAATAAATCATGGAAAACTCAAAAACTTGCTCTACAGCTAAGTCATTATATATATTTATGTCTTGAAAATAATTGTCAACTAAAAAAGGTTTTTTTGCCATTATCATGGTACTCCATGCTGAATGGTGGATCTGCAAAATTTTGACAAAATGATGTAATTATCAGCTACAAAACATAATTCATCGCATTTTAACCAATGTTCACATAAACAAACTATATCCGGGTAGTTTTTTGTTTCTAAAAATAAAAAAAAAGTTCATCTGTTTTATTTCTTATTGATTGAATGTTTAGATATAAAATTGAAGATGACTGATTCACGTTCCATTGGAAAGGAGCAGCGGCTGATGAAAATTTTTGTGCATATCTCTATGTCCAGAAACAGAAACGTCGTAGACATCTTCGCTGTCACACTGAGATATTATTTCAGTTATTAACCTACTTACAATGAAACGTTTTGTGACCCTAGAATTATTTATGTTTGTCTCTAACAAAAACACATTACTACTCCTTTGAAAAACTTTTCGGAGTTCACAATTAAAATTAAAAATATTGTTTTCTATGTGATCATTAAATTTACCAAAGGGGACTGAAATTAATGCAACTTTAGTATTTCCACGATCACTTACTTTTTTGTAAATATCGGTAAGAGATGGAGTGAAACCATTTTTAAAGTCATTCAAACCGCCTACAACCATAACCAAATCACTGCAGTCATATTTTTTGTTAAGTTAGCAATATCGTCGATTATCTTGACAAAAGACGCGCCGGGTTTAATGATTGTTTGAATCCTAACTGTATTATGAAGTTGTTGCGTAAAAATGTTGTCAAGATTTCGACCCTGCTGTTCACAAAGAATTAGCAAGTTTCTCAGTCCTGAGATTCTATTTACAACACTGTTAAGGGAACGTTCCAAAGGGCTTGATGTCCGCGAATTACTCGGTGTACCTGAGAAGTTTCTCTTTGCTAGGTCTTCCGATAACGTAGACATCCCACTGCCAAGCTTACTGAGCTCTTGGCCGTACCAATCATTTTGGGCCTCCAAGGTTTTTATAGATGTCAACATTTCACGTCTGTTTTCATTCAATTCCGCAATTTCACTTTTCATCTTACTCCGACTATCCTCGTAGTCTGTAACTTTGTTTTCCAATTCGATTTTTGTTTTTAATAAGTTTGACAGTTGTTTATTTAAACCAGTAATTAATTCTCGTTGTTCTTTTATTTTCTTTTCAAATTTCTCCTCAGCCTCTATAACATCATCCTTAAAACTCTGTGATTTCCTTCGCTCCCCTTTAAAAAATCTTACTCTGTCTTTCAACTCCCTTCTTACATTCGCCAATTCCCTTTTTAATTCGTCAGTTTTACCTAGATGTTCAGTTTTTAATTATGTCGTCCTTCTCCTGAGATTCTGTTCTACATTCTTCTAAGGTTTCTGACAGTTTTTTAAATAAGGGTAGATCCCTTATGTGCAGCTTACAATCCGAACAGTAATACAAAATCGTCCTCTGTGCCAGTGCAACAGCATGAGATTCAGTTGTTGTTATGCCCGCACACATCTTACAAAACAACCCCTTGCAGGCATCACAACGAGCTCCAACAACTTCATCATCCTTTGGTCTAGGCTTGAAAATGCACTGCCTATTGCACTTTGAGCAAATTAGCGACGTCTTTATATAGGTAATTTATAAAGTTGTAGATTATTATCCTATACTTAATTAGAAGAATGCATTTCAGAGATGGGTTCTATTAAAGATCAATGACCGCGCAAATCAGATTACAGAGAATTATATATTTGAATCTTCGATACCGGGAGGAATTGGAACTATCGCGAATCAAATATCACAGCAATCAAATAAATAAAGCACAAAAATAAATGAAGGGCTGTGTGGTCAGTTATTAATAAGATTTAAAGGAAGGATGTAATAAAGAGGGAAATAAACATTGTTGACAATAGTAACCTTACACCGATGCGACGATCGCTGATAATTTTAATGTTAGCTTTACTCTTATTGCGAATAACCTAGTCCCTACCAAGATTGACTTTGATTGTATTTATCAAAATGTTCCCTCTTCTAATAGAACTTTTTTTATGATACCTAATGTGAATAAGATGTGCATGGCTTCATAGATAATCTTAAAAATTGCAATGCCTGCGGTGAGGATAATATATCCAATAATCTGTGAGAAAGATGTAAGGCTGAATTTTCCGGGATTCTCGTTTTTCTCAGTAATTTGTCAATTGCAAATAAAGTATTTCCTGATACATTGAAATTGGCTATCATCATACCATTAAAAGGGGTGATCCAAATTGTATACTAATTGTAGGGCTATTAGTTTGCTTTCGACTGTTTCCAAGTTATTTGAACTTGCCATAAAAACACAGTTAACACGCTTTTTGGCTAAAAATAAATTGCTTTCAAGCCTTCAACATGGTTTTACCAAAAATAAGAATACCGAGACAGCGTTATGTTCGTTGCAAGAAAGGATTGTTGATGCGTTGGATGATCGATTTTTTGTTTTTGGAATATTTATTGATTTTTGCGCGTGCTTTTGATTGTGTGCACCACGGTGTGCTGTTGGAGAAGTTGTACCGCTATAGTGACGTGAGGGGAACTCCATTTAATATCCTCAAGACGTACTTGGAAGACCGCTGGCAATTTGTGCAACTGAATAGTGCTAGGAGCAAGCAAAAAAAATCGTATTGCTCAGGGAGTTCCGCAGGGATCTATACTTGGACATCTACTTCATTTTTTTCTAACGATATTATTAATTTTCTAAACACTAATTCTTATATCTATACAGTCTGCTACGAGGACGATACCAGCCTTTTAATCATAAAAAATAATCTGAATCAATTAAGGATTGGTCGTGAAAACGTATACCTTAGAATTATTATGTGGTCGAAAAAAAAATTCCTTAATTTAAACAAAAGCAAGACTACTGCTCTTTTGTACACTTTGTCTGGGCGGCTTGATATCGATAATTTTAGCCTTTTCCAGGATGCAGCTAATCCTATCGGGTGTAGTAAAACCACACATGTGGTAGGCGTGACTCTCAACTCTAGGCTACAGTGGGACTCACATATAGACGTACTCTGTGTGAAATTACGTAGTGCCTGCTATGCTTTAAATTTTATTTGTAGTCGGGGCACTCTTCTTACTGTACTATGAGATATGGGATTCTTAATTATGGTGGAAGTAGCCACGTTAATAGGGTCTTTCTGCTGGAAAAATATGTAGTTCGAATAATGAATGGGTGGTTTAACACGCAGGGAAACATGTCGCGATGCTTCAAAGCAATTTGGAATTCTAACTTTTTATGCAACTTATATTATGGAGCTATGTTTTTATGTTTATAGAAATAAGGATTTGTTTATGACTAATCGTGCGCAACACAATTACAATACTAGGGGTGGGGCTTTATTGGCACCAGGAAAGGATCGGACAACAATGTACCAAATAAATTATTATTTTAATTGTTGTAAATGATACAATGTTCTCAGATCACATAATATTAAATATTCACCAAACGGTAATGTTTTTCAAAGTAGGCTAAAGATTTTGCTAGTGGGAAAGGATGGTTACAGCTTTGACGATTTTTTTTGTTAAGGAATTACTGGGTGTTTATGCGTAAAATATTTTTTTAAACTATTGAACGTTGTATGTATTTAGTTTATTGGTTATCTTAAGGACACTTTGGCATTTTCCTCAATTATTATTGTATGTTTCTGTACTTTTCAATTGAAGAAAATCTTTATCTTTTATTTCCAAAGTGTCTTCCAATACAGTTTTTGGCGTAAATTTTCGTAAACTAATTGGCTTTCCTAAAAAAAAAACAAACACCTTATTTTTTTTAGCCTAAAATTCGATGTTTTTGCATTTTTTCTCAAAAGTTCGTTTTCTCGACATTAAAACAGAGAACCATTTAGAGAGTTTTTCTTCTAAAAATTCCCTATCGAACTATCGTTTTAGTTTTTTTCCATCCTCGACTTTTTCAGCACTAGAACGACCCAAAGTGACCCCTTATCGTCTTTGGTAATGTATAAACTGCTACTAATGGGGAACTTGCATAAAAATTAAATTTGAAAAATATTACTCACAAACATAATTTAATACTATTAAAAGAACCACAGTTCACAAAAAAAAACTAATTTTTTAATTTTGTATAATAAATATAAGCAATTAAAAACTGCATAATTCAAATTATTCTTGTAACGCGCCGTCCTTGCCTGGGACCGGTTGTGACGTCAAGTAGCTCGTTTGTCGTCGCGTCTGACGGACGGCAGAGCAGGTAACGTCTTAGCTTCCATTATTATTATTAATATTAAAACACAGATTAAAGTACAAATCAATACGAATTGTAACAAACACTCTGGCAATTCAACGACAAGCAATAATAAACGTAAATATTTTAATAATTGTGGCTGCCGATGCCATACTGCCTTCACTGACATTTTAAGATAATTATGTCAATGACTGTTTTCCGATCGAACGAGCGGTGTGACATCACGTGTCGTTTAAAATGAGTAGCTTGCGGTCACAACTTTAATTGTTTGTTGCAAATTAAATATTGCGATTTGAGGGCTGATATTTGGTGTGTGCTGTCTCTATAGGTAGGCAAATATATTAAAGAAATAAAAAAAAATTGTTCAAGTCCCCCATTTCGCCGATTACTGACACGATACTGACACCAGTTGTCACTTAGCGTATCTTGCACATAGCCAATA
>MU182036.1:505475-561367 GCA_016904865.1 Pissodes strobi
AAGAAGGCCATTAAAAATGGAGTAAAATGAATTTCACATTCCTATCTTAACTTTTCAAGAGCTATCTGATGGTGCTAACTGATGGTACCTGCCAGGGTACCAGATTTGGTACCCATGGTACCGTCTGCCAGTTAGCCCCATCAGATAGCACTTGAAAACTTAAGATAGGAATGTGAAGTTCATTTTACTCCATCTCTAATGATCTTCTTGCTACCAAGGTGAAAAGTAGCCAAAGTACCGATTTTCAACTGTTTATAGCTGTTAAACTACTAGCTCTAGAGATGTAACATCATACATAAAATATGCTTAGAATTTTAAGTAGAATCCAAAAATGCAATAATATACAGGGAGTTCCATTTAAAAAAATATAACTTTATATTGGCGTTTGCTTATGGGACACCCTGTATAATATTTTCATAACTAATAAAAAAATTTAGATGATTACCTACAAGCCGATAAAAAAATTATCCCTCTATCTTTAAAAATAACCAAGTTATGTTATGTCCATTTATAATGAATAACCCTGTACAACTCCTGCACATGGTCCAAGGTACAATTTTTACACTAAATAGTTTGTTTAGGTTAAATAAACAATAAAAGTAAAAATATGCAAAAACTATTCACACACTCGCTAGAAGAAAGAAAAGTTCTAACAAAATAACATAAAACAAGTTACTTACCCTTCAAAAGTACGCAGATTATCACAGATTATTATTTGTTTAATATTTACTTTCACATTCAATGAAACACGAGGATCGAATGTTTTCTAGTTAAATTACTTTGCGCGCCATCTGTGGTGTAGAAGTGTGTAACCTATCATCAATATCGGTAAAAGGAAACTGCAACGATGAATAGCGGAATTTGAAGCGGTCCGAGGTACAGGGTGTTCCAACGAGGACTGAACAGGAGCTTATTTTTGACCTTCCCCGTATTTTTAAAACAAACCAAAATAGCCATTCGATGTATTTTTTTCTGCTAAATTCAAAAATTGAACAAAAAAAACATTTGAATCAAGAACAAAATACTTACGCCATGGATGAACTGTTTTTGAAATGGAACACCCTGTATATTACTACATTTTTGTACTCTCTAGAGAAATCTAAACACATTTCGTGTATAATATCCTATACCTATCTTTAGCTGTTTACCAAATATTGACAGTTGAAAGTCGGGCATTTTGACACTTTGACAGGCTTTAAAATCTAAACTGCACGAGATCAAAGGAAACGGTTTGCACATTCCTATCTTAGGTTTTCATAAGCTATCGAATGACAGTAACTTTGAATTTAACCGGAGGTTTAAACGTTTCGGTTAATTTTATCGGCGAGGTACCACAATTCAGTTTAGAGATCTGTACTACTATTGTCATTTTCAGTTTGCGGATTGCGCTAAGTTTTATTTTATGTTCTCTTGACCAATTCTAAAAGCCACACTTTATACATTGTTTACAGGTCACCTGTAAACGCCGACAATTTTCTGGAAAAGCTGGAACATTTCTATCAAACTTGTCCATTAGGTTAAGAATTTTGCTGGCTGGTGATTTCAATATAAATTTTCATCGTTGTAACTCTAAATCTAAACCGCCTGTTTAATTGTTTTCACATAAAACCGTTTGTTTCTGGGCCGACAAGCACAAATAAATTTTTCCGCAAGTGATATTAACTACTTGTTCAGAAACTTATAAATATGAAGAGGTTGAGGCTTCTGTCTTGCCTACGGGATTGCCCGCAAACAATTTTCGTTGATTCGAGATCAGGCTCAGCAGGCAAATTGGTTTTGTGCCAATGATGCAATTGATTAAAATTTGGATAACCACGCAATAACTAAAATCCACCAGCATTATATTTTTTATTAATTTTTTTTTTAAATTCTCGCAAAGTTTATAGACCGGTAATAAACTAGCAAAAAAACTTCATTATGTAGCCATAATTGATAGGGCTTCTAATATATCAAGGGAATATGCTCACGTAATATGCATGCTTTCAACCCAAACATGTTGATTTCGATCTTAATTTGCTAAATGAATACTACTTTCCAATGACTGATAATAACTTACCCAAGACTTAAATTTAAAAACTGAACTCATGGCATGGCCAACTAACATATTATAATTGAAATCCACCTTTAACGGAATGAAAAGCAGACGTGTTGCGGTGATTCCAGAATTTGCAAGAGAGCTCTGGTTACTTCAGTTGTTGTCATTATTATCAGTTTTATTTCCCTTCGTGTTTCAACATGGCAACATGACTTCAAGTAGGAAGCATAAAAGTGTAGTGGAAATTTAATATATTTTTGCTACAAAACAAAATGTTGTAGGACAAGTGTGCGCGTGGGGTTAGTCACAGATCCTGTTGAAAGAGGGATTGGACCGAAAACATAAAAAATTTCGGTAAATACAGATTAATCTGCTACCAATAACCCCAAATTTCAAACCTAGTGAAGCAATGAAGGTAGAATCCTGACTCCATATTATAATCAAAGAAATTCTTGAGAAAAGCAAAATCCTAGCCTTAAATAATCAACTTCAATAAAAGCGAAATAGAAAAGTTGATTTTCGAAAAATTGAGAACGTCACAAAGAGTGAACTTCAAAACATCGAAACCATCGGCCTGAAAAAATAGTGATCCCAAGATCAACAAAAGACAGAAATAACAACATTCAATCTTCAAACTTATACTCCAGAAAGCCAAATACGAATCTCCTACATAGCGAAGACGACAGAGAACGCCAACCGAAAAACCTACACTTAAATCGCCTAAATCACGGCTAATCGAAATCTCGCAAGGTCGACAGAAACAGTTTTAACTTTCAATCAATTTCAAGTTACGATGACGAACAAAAATGGAAACAATGATTTAAATTCTCAGTTACTAAAGCAAATTAATGTTTCTAACACTGAAGATGAATGCAGCAGTGAAAATCACGAATAAAAACAACAATCATGGAAATGTAGTATCTTGGAACTGGGAATCGGGCAAACCACTACAACACTTCCTTTCATGCCTTGACACCGAGACAATGTCCGATCAGGTCAAAATACACTGTCACACTCTTTCTCTGTTTAATAGCAGAGAGTAAGGTTATAGTTGATATAAAATAATATTGAAATAATATGAACAATAAAAAAAATCAAGCGAGATCAAAACCAGTAAACAGAAATTAGTTATATGAGAAGAGGCAGTTGAGGAGAGTGCGCAAATCCTGCTGAAATAATAACCCAAACTATTAACTGAATAATGGGAAATTAGTATAGGGTGGGCAAATAAGTGAGGTAAGCGGCTGTATCTCAGCAACTACTAGTCGTAGAGACTTGCGGTAAAAAAATTATATAACTAAAGTGACCAAAAGAAAACACTGGAAATAATTTTCAAGTTCATACCTCTACAGCTAGGGGGCGCAATAGCTAGGGTCGGGTAGAAAAATGCATTTTACTCAACATTTTTTTATCAAAAGTTGATAAAAGAATACCATCACGGTAATCCTCGTCAAATTCTGCATGTTTTTTGTTTATCACTTTTGATTGTAGGGCATGAAATAAGGGGGGGGGGAGAAGTCTGACTGAATGAAATGCCTATAACTTTAGTTTGACTCAACATATTTGAGCAAACTAGGTATCGTTTGAGAGAGAAAACCTTGCTTATTAAGAACAAAATATACCCATGACAAATTGGTATTTGCTGTTCCCGTTAGGGGGGCGCCAATTCAGAAGTTCATGGTTTTTTTTTTCATTTATCTCCGAAATTTCAAATATAATGAGACCATTATTTTAACAGAAAGAGAAAGTAGATCAAACGTGCAGGAAAAAAACTCTAAACCGTATATCGATAACTTCACGTGTTCAGGAGTTATTGCCAGAATAGCATCATTTTTTAACAATGCATGCATTGGAAAACAAATTATTTTCGAATTTTTATGGTCAAGCATGCCATGACTAAAGTAAAAAATGTTTTATTAACAAAAATAATCAAAACAATCGTGAAAATAACATTAATGATACTATAATAATAACGTAATAGGAAATAAGCTCGGAAATAAGTGTAAATTGTGACTTAGGACTGCTCCAATATTTTAAGAAATTTGGTGCAACAATTGAACGAAGCTTATCTCAAGTACCCAGTTTTAGTATAATAGTTATCATGATCTTTCTCCTAAATTAAAATATCAGCCAAAAATTTGGAAATATGAGTAGAATAAAATCAAGATTTTGCCCTTTTTCTGACGAATTTCAGACTCGGTAATTTACACGTATGTTTTTATACTTTTTCATATTCAATAGGCCGTAGAAACGAAAAACAAACTTCTTTGAAAGAAACGTCAAATTTTTTGCACTGTTGGCACTAATCGCTGTGCGATACTGGCAGTTTTCTTCGTCCTAAATTCTGTAGGCGTGGCAATGGAAGAACTGAAGACAATATTATTAATGTCCTGGCATACATAGAGTATAATAGGCAGATAGGGACTAGGACATTATCTTGAAACTATATAGCACGAACTACTGTCCGTAATATTTTAAAAGACTACATTAATTACCATATCCTGCTTCAACTGCCAGCGGCTGAAATCGAAGCGGCAAGTTTCTCCACCCAACAAAGATTGAAACAATGTGTGCAACATGATGGGAGGCAGTTTGAACACATGAGACATTAAATTGAAATATTTTATTTATTCGGTCCTTTAAATGATTGTTTAATAATTATTTTTGATAATATATATTTTCTTATAATAGCCATGCCATGCTTGACCACAGTAGTTCTAAAGTTATTCGTTTTTTTGAATGCGTGCATTGTTAAAAAATGCTCTTCTGGCAATAACTCCTGAACGCGTGAAGTTATCGATATGCGGTTTAGAGTTTTTTCCTGCAAATTTGATCCACTTTCTGTTTCTGTTAAAATAATGGTATCATTATATTTGAAATTTCGGAGAAACCATGAACTCTTGAATTGGCACCCCCTAGCGGGAGCAGCAAATACCAATTTGTCATGGGTATATTTTGTTCCTAATAAGCAGAGTTTCCTCTCTCAAACGAGACCTAGTTTGCTCAAATATATTGAGTCAAACTAAAGTTATAGGCATAGACTTCTCCCTTCCCCCCCACCCTTACTTCATGCCCTACAATCAAAAGTGATGAACAAACAAGATGCAGAATTTCACGAGGATTACAGTGGTGGTATTCTTTTATCAACTTATAATAGAACAGTTTTGAGTAAAATGCATTTTTCTATCCGACCATAGCTATTGTGCCCCCTAGCGGTAGAGGTATGAACTTGAAAACTATTTCCAGTGTTTTCTTTTGGTCACTTTAGTTATATAATTTTTTACCGCACGTCTCTACGATTAGTAGTTTCTGAGATACAGCCGCTTACCTCGCTTATTTGCCCACCCTGAACAATGAAACTCAATCAACAAATTAATCAACGAAGCAAATCGTCAACCATTAATCAAATAATATAGAATTAAATAAATGAAATTAATTAACCAATTAATTGATGAAGTAAGGCAATAGTTGGTGTCTATTAAACTAAAGTGAAATCAACCCAATAAAACTAATTAGCAAATTAATTAGTAAAGAATATCATCAACTATCAATCAAATAATATCAGCTCACCTCACTGACAATAATAAGAGAAATATATACACTCTAACCTATAAGCTGTTAAGGTTCGTATAGCTATTCAAATAAATAGGCTAAAGTTAGATATTGATACAAGTTGCACAATGATATAAAAACTTAAAGTTAATTAAACCAACCAAGTCGTGAACACGAATCGTTAGCCGCATTATCTGATATTTACCTGAGTCAGTATAACATATACCAACTACACAAGCTTTACGTGCAATAAAAAAAACTAATTGCTATATAGAAATCACAATTTATGGAAACTAGCTTAAAAGCAAAGTTCTGCAAGTATATAAGCTCTTGGAAGCAAATTTATCTTTCAAATATAAGATAAATTAAATCTGTAAACCGTAATACACTTACGAATAAAATTATGTAATAAGAATGCAATTACTAATTCACCAAAGGTAAAATAGTATATTATATACCTAGGTTGAGAAGTAAACCATTATTTACCGAGCACTTTTATATCCTGAGGCGCGTAGCGCCCAAGGATATAATGTGCGAGGTTAATAATGGCCTTCTCAACCGAGGTATATATAGAATTTTTTTTACTACTAACACTGATATATTACCATATTTGATTCGATTTGATTTTTATATTAGTCATTTTCTACTTATTTTTCAAATAGTTCGGTGTTAATAGATTTAGTGTAGTTACTGTGATTTTGTTTTGTGATATGTGATACTTTTTACGTAATATGAATGTAATTTATTATATTTTGTATGTATATTTTAATAACTACAATGTAAATGGATTCCGTTGATAAATAAATAAATAAATAAATAAATAAATAAATAAATAAATAAATAAATAAATAAATATCAGGTAGCCTGGAAGTTCAGTTGCCTAACTGATAGGAAGAATTTAATAATCTCCTGACAGCTCCATGCATATAGTTCGCCCAGCCGTTGTTGACCCTCGAGGGTCAACAACGGCTGAGCGAACTATAGAAAGTACCTTCTTTCCATCTAAATTTTGACAAAATCGCATTATTAATAAGAATACTATGGGGAGTCATGAAAAGAGAGTCATACTGTATACAATTTTTTTTACTACTAACATGATAAATCACCATTATTTACTCTTTTCCTCAAATGAGAAGTAACATTTCTCGCCCTAGGTAAATAATAATATTAAAAAAAACCTAGGTCAATAATGAAACGGAAACGGAAAATGTCAAAATGTCAAACTTGTTAGTTTGACAACTAGTTGTCATTTCGGATTATTTGAAAAATGAGTAGGGAATGATTAATTTCAAAATCTAATCAATTCAAATAAGGATAAGGATTGTATCAGTGCTATTAGTAAAAATATTATATACAGTATGACTCACTTTTCATGATTCCCCATAATATTCTTATTAATAATGCGATTTTGTCAAAATTTAGATGGAAAGAAAGTACTTTGTATGTATGGAGCTGTCAGGAGATTATTAGCGTTTTTTGGCGAGTAACCACGGTTAACTACAAGTAATACTGAAGTAAGTGCCAAGCGGGCACCCCACAACAAATTGTACTGTCTGCTTCTGTCTTCGCCAAAATACCGTAGTTAGATCTTGCAGTGCTAGAAAAGAATATAGATATTTTGCATATTTATTTGAAAATGATCAGTTTGATCAGTGCAGAACGTTTACTCATATTTTTAATGACAGAATGGTGGCCTCTGGAGATAAGCAAAGCAAACTAATGGTATTTTTTTCGATGAATATGTTGAGGATACTTTATGCTGCCCAAATCCCATTTGGAGCACATTTGTGTAGGAATTCCGATGCGTATGAGGCTTCTATAGAAGAATTTCATGAACTTATAATTTAAAATCTTGTTCAGAATGGAAAAACAAACATTTCACATGTTTAACGTTTCAAAATTAATCCGCCATGACTCCATCACACCTCGAGTACCACACCTCGTCACGTATGTAGGTTGTAGTAAGCCGTAGTTGAAAAATGATGATGTAATAGTGACGTCACGAACCTTCCCCTCACTTACCACAATTAAATTAATTCTCGTGAAAACAAAATAGTATCCTGTAGTGCATTTAAAGATCCTTTACACAAATAGTGCACTATGTAAAAATCGACCTCTCCTATTGGTCGATCCATCTCGTATTACGATATGTCTGCGTGAAGCAATCGATTTCTATCAAGAGCTCTTGTGGTGTAGAGGTTTAGATCGTTGGGTCTCACCGGGAAAACGCGGGTTCGAACCCCGTTGCTTTTTTTTATTATTTTTTTAAAGATTATGTTTCTAAACAGCTTTTTTTCTTGATTTTGGGTATGTCTTGGGTTAGATTGGGTTAGCACCTGGTTAGTTTCCTTTTCTTGAGCCCCCGTAGCGAGCGAAGCGAGCGGAGGGCCATGCGGATCGACCAATGAGAAAGGCCGTTTTTATATAGTGCACTGTTTGTGTAAAGGATCTTATAATGCTTCTGTAGTATGCCGTGGTGAATTGTAGTTAGCTCGCGAAAAAACGCTTCTAGTCACGATATCTGTCGTTAGACAACTGAACTTCCAGGCTACTTGATATTTCGAACTATTTGAAAAATAAGTAGAAAATGACTAATATAAAAATCAAATCGAATCAAATATGGTAATATATCAGTGTTAATAGTAAAAAAAATTCTATATATACCTCGGTTGAGAAGGTCATTATTAACCTCCCATATTATATCCTTCGGCGCTACGCGCCTCAGGATATAAAAGTGCTCGGTAAATAATGGCTTACTTCTCAACCTAGGTATATAATATACTATTTTTGCTAATATCACTGATACAATCCTTATCATTATTTGAATTGACTAGATTTTGAAATTAATCATTTCCTACTCATTTTTCAATTAATCCGAAATGACAACTAGTTGTCAAACTAACAAGTTGAAACTTAAATGACATTTTCCGTTTCATTATTGACCTAGGTTTTTTTTAATATTATTATTTACCTAGGGTGAGAAATGTTACTTCTCATTTGAGGAATGGAGTAAATAATGGTGATTTATCATGTTAGTAGTAAAAAAAGTTCATTATTACATTAGAGTGTTCACGTACAATTGAATGGAAATAAAAATAGGTTTGGCTTATCTGTGTCACTGGGCTCTCAAGTCAGCACGAATGCTATCACATATCCAGGTCTCAACAACTATCCAAGGTAGACTATGGTTTATATATAATTGGAGCTACAGCAACAGTATCCACTGACTACTCCTCACAAGTGGTTAGTTTTGTAATATAAGGTACGAGAATGAATGAGCACCACAAGTAAGCTAGCAAACAGCTAGTAAGGATGGAAGAGGTAAAATTAAAACCCTCAATTCAAGGTGTTCTGACGAGGGTTTTATAGGAGTTTTTAACCTCTATTCCATGTGACTTTCCCAACCTGACAGATAAAAATCCTTCAATGAAGAAATTAGGCCTTTTGTTACTAATTCATCCAAAAAATACACACAGGCAAACAAAGATAAGATATACAAGAACCTATTTGTGTAGTCTTGGCTCAAAATCCCATAAAAATGGTCTGAAAATTTTCAGATTGACCGTAGAAAAGTGACATGGCCGTGGCCCATTCACGTCGAGTCCTTAAAAAAAAACTTCAAACGCGTACTAAACTCGCTAGTACTAAGTCTGCACTAGGTAGCGAAAAATTTTGCACATTTAAATACGTACTTCGAGACCAAACAAGAAAAGAAGCAATAGATGATCCTACCCAAACCGGCTAACATATATGCGAAGCATAATCAAGAATACTTAATTAAATTAATCAATTGTAACAATGATTCTAGTACAATTAGAAGACGAAATAGTACCAACGCTATTTTTGGATAACCGCAGTACTCCATCTTATGCGTGTCGCATGAATCACTGTTTCGTGTTGAAAACATTAAGCAGGTACGCTGGAAATTTACTGCATTTCACAGTTGTAATAGATGTCTGAGTAATGTCGAAATTCGATTAAATATTCGGGAATATTATTCGGCAACAAAAACATATCAAATGTGTGAAATATACCAAATTTAAGTTAATTTTAAATATACGAAATTTAAAATGTTACAACACATCGAACAAGACTGGTGCTTACTGTAAGATTGAAAAGGGTACCCTTAAAATTGTGAAATAGACAGACTCATTCTGTAAGTAACGAAATCCCCATTGCATTTATAATGAAAGTATTGTGTTGCGAACTTTAGATATTATATTAACTGTTCATTGCGGAAGTTTGGCTCTAACTTGATGTCGCTTAATGCTCAGGAGACCTTGCTATGTATTTTTATTTTTATTTTAGAATCACATGTTTGGGTTCAAATAGAGACTGTAACGTGCAGATCTTATGGAATAGCCTTGTACTGTATTTTTATTCAATAAGGTACGTTGTCTAGTTGTTTATATATATTTTTTTCTTTCAGCCAAATCGCAGGTACTACTTGGAGGACCCAGATGGGTATGCGCTGGAATGGTGCAAAGCTATAGATCAAGTTAGAGACCACTATTTTCCTTCAGAGGAAGCTCTGTAGAAAGATTCATACTTATAGTAATTTTTAGTCAAATTATCAAGTGCATCTGGTAACCTTGAGCGTAAGAAGGGTTACAATCGTTAGAACGTTTCTAAATAAAGTCTAAAATGTGTTTTGGCGAAGCCAATTTGATCCTTCCCACATTGAAGGCGAAAGTTTACTAATTTCAATAAACTCGTTTATGAATTTGATACTGTCCCAAAAATTATTTCTTTAAACTATGATAAAAATCAAAGAATAAATACAAATAATCATCAATAGGTCAATATAATACAACATATAGGATGTTTAAATGAATGCAGGTAAAAAGTATTGCGCCTTAACTTGGATTTAAACGCGATGTCATCTAATTTTATGGAAATAAAATTATACGTTTTAACTATTGCTAGATTGTGCAGCTATAGTTATGTATGTACTTTCGCTATATTATTTTTACGAAAAATATGTTATAATATTAATACCTTCATTTTTCATGTATTAATATTTTGAAATTTAATAATAGTTTACGGCAAGCCTCTAGCTACGTTATTGTAGTCACTTCCTTCACTATGAAGTACTGGCCTATTAACCGTCTTTTTATGTTAATTTAATTTACGTACGTACATATACTGTTTTATTTATTATTATACATGTATCAAATACTGGTATACAATTCTGTGGTCAGTTTGTGAAGGATGAAGCAATGCATTAAAATATCTAAATACCTCCAAATTTTCAAAATAAGCGAACTTAACCACAAAAACAAAACAGTCAAACAAACGTTAAGATTTATCAACAATACACTATTGTCAGATTTATTATCTGACAATAGTGTAAATCTTATTGTTTGTTTGACTGTTTTGTTTTTGTGATTAAGATTGCTTATTTCGAAAATTTGGAAGTATTTAGACATTTTAATGCATTACTTCCATCTAACACGTGGAAAATATTTTCTCTATTTTAACCTGCCTCGTGGAACGTTTTTTAAATGCATTTGATGAAAATTAAACGACTGTTTGGAAAGCTCAATATCAATGGTCCATTGGTGATGCATATTTACAAATATGCATACAGCGCTACTAATAATTATAATTATTGCCATCCATCACCCTAGACCACCACAAAGATGAATAAAATCAAGTCAGGAAACAATCAAAATAGATACATAAAGCGTTGACAAAATGAGAAAATCAAGAATTTATGACCCTATACATTTGGAGGATGACCAAACAAAATCTTTCGACTATTTCAGTTTTTTAAGATAAGTGGAAACATCATTATTAATGTTCTAGTAAACAACAGATCTTATTCTATTTAGACAAAAATATAAATGTTTTTGCATTAAATGCTAAAAATTAATTAATTTCAAGTTTTTTAACTTCCGCTTTAAATGCCTAAAATTAAAATTGTGAAATAATTATGATTCAGAAGCTTGATTAAAAAAAAATGAGTCCCACTCTAAATGTAAGAGGCGATGAAGGAGTATTTAAAGTCATCATCTGGCTGGCAAAGTAGAATTTAAAGCATTTTTTAGAAAGTGCAGCTTTGTTTAAAAATTATTTCAAAACTGGCTCAAAACTAACTTGTTTTCTGTTAGATTAATTGTGATTTAATAAGCGGTTGATCAAATTAGGGTGTAAGAATTTTACAATTTTAATTATTATTTCCTTCCTGTATTTTTATTTTTATTAGAAACAGACGGGTTTTTCTGATGTAGGTATTTTTTTAGATTTGTGTCTGCTGGGAAGTCTTTTCATTCACTGGCATTTTCGTAATATATAATCAAAAGTCTTAAAGTCCCAATAGAAAAAAAAAAACAATATTTACTTTTTTAAATTCTATAAGTTAATACTATTTCGTTCCAAATTTTATCCTTCTTAACAGCTTTTTTAAAGTCGCCATTTCGCATGTCTCATATAGCCTACTAATTATTTCAATTAATTGTTCATCTCCGGCTAGTGGAAAAATAGTGTATTGTTTCGCTTTTTGAAACTAACTTTTACCAAATTTAAAAGTACTAAATATCAAAAGAGGATATGACGGGTTCACATTATATCGTCTGCAATCCCATCAGTCTAATAAGTAATATTAATAATTTTCTTCATAAAAACAAAACATTTTTTTTTCTGTTAACTTGAATCTAAAAAAAGTGATAGTTGTAACGATTATAAGGGTATGTCTGGAAATGACTTAATATCCCCCGAACTATTTATCCTCTAAATTAAGTGCTATCCCCTAAATTAAGTACGTTTGAGTTATATAAAGAACACACTCCATTTAAAGAAATGAAATTCTCACAAGTACTTGAAAAACGAAAAATGTAGCAAAAAATCATATAAAAAAAGTGAACAGTTTGGATTAGTTGAAAACGCCTTATAACCAAACGGGCAAAATAACAAAAAATCACGAATTGATTTTTTTTGTATCTAGTCTATGAAAAAATATACGCTGTGGGCCAAATTAAAGTAGTTAAATAACTTTTCTATTTATTTACCGATTTTACTGATTTTTGGACAGGATATGCAAATAATATTTCTTAAGATACACCTGATTTGAATACTGAAATGGTATTGAAATGGTGCGTTGTGTTTTACGGGGTTTCTCGCTTATGAGTACATATACAAGGATGTGGTTTTCGCAATAGTTGGCTACTTTTTGTGAAGCTAAAAATGCCACATACAGATTTTTCCAGCCCTCTTAGTTTCTAAAATACAGGGCGAAATTGAAAACGTTGTATTTTTGAACCCCCCTCGTATCTCAGTTATTGTTTATCTTATCGGAAAGGTAAAAATATTTCTTAAGCATTTTTTTACGTAGATTCCAGTGGTGTAGTTAGATTTTTTTCAAGTTGTTCAGTTTTTGAGATATTGACTAAAGTTGTTTTTTTCTTGTTGTATGTTGTTTTTTTATTTTAACAACCTCGTTGTGGGCTTTCTAAAAATATAATATAGTCTATACTTATTTTCATAAATAAAATTAAAAAATGCATTTTTTACTTTTTAACATGTGTTTTATGGGGTTCCTCGCTTATGAGTGGAGATAAAAAGATGCGGTTTGCGCAGCAGTTTGCTACTTTTGATGAAAAGAAAGATGCCATAATTACATTTCTCGTGGCTCTCTTAGTTTCTGAGGTACGGGGTGATTTTGAGAATTTGTCGTTTTCAAGCACCCCCTGTATCTCTGTTATTTAAAAAGTTATTCTAAATGCAAAACGGTTTATATAGATTATATCTTACGCGGCGGTATGAAGGTAAATCTCGGGAAATGTGTAGACGGAAATGGGGGGACGGAAATGTGGGGACGGAAATGTGGGGACGCAATTTGTAAACCGATTGTGTCATTATAGACTTTCCGCGTGTTCGCCACACGTGATAACTACTACACCACGAAGCAATATGAAAGAAAACTTATTTTTTGTATATAGAGGTAAAGAGTAAGGAACAACCTAGATCACATAAACGTCTTATGCCTAGTTTCTCAAAGTATAGATAATAACTATTCTTCACATAATTCCTATGACAACGATTGTAAATACAATTGTAACCATAGTAATTATATGCTTCATAACTTTATACAATAGATATCTGTATTCAGAAACCGGGCATTAAATAATGAATATTTCTCTTATTAGTTTTAGAAGGGGGCCATGACTGAATATTGTTTTAAACGTCTGGGCATCTGAATAATAATTTTGACAGTTCGTTTACTTTAAAATAATAATATGCTTTTTTATCGTCTAATATCCGTTTAAAAACGATTTTAAATGGCAAAATTGTATAAAAATCCTTCACGGCCGTCCTGGATTAGCTTGCCTCTTAAAGCGCACGGGTTATGTCACCATCGGTTTACAAATTCCGTCCCACATTTCCTCCACACATTTCCCGAGATTTACCCTTATACCGCTGCGTAAGATGTTTACACATCAAAAAGAAGTACGCCACTAGATTCTGCGGTAAAAGAATCTATATAAAACCGTTTTTGCATTTACAATAACTTTTTAAATAACGGAAATACAGGGGGTGCTTGAAAACGACAAATTTTAAAATCACCCCGTAACTCAGAAACTAAGAGAGCCACGAGAAATGTAATTATGGCTTCTTTCATTTCATCAGAAAGCAGCAAACTATTGTGCAAACCGTAAGAGAGGAACCCCATAAAACACATGTTAAAAAGTAAAAAATGCATTTTTTTATTTTGTTCATGAAAATAAGTATAGACTATATTATATTTTTAGAAAGCTCACAACGAGGTTGTTAATATAAAAAAATAACATACATGGTCTTCCATTTAAGAAAAAACAACTTTAGTCAATATCTGAAAAACTGAAAAACTTGAAAAAAACTACACCACTGGAATCTGGAATCTACGTAAAAAAATGCATAAGAAACATTTTTTACCTTTCCGATAAGATAAACAATAACCGAGATACGAGGGGGGTAAAAAAATGCAACATTTTCAATTTCGCTCTGTATCTTAGAAACTAAGAGGGCTAGGAAAAAACTGTATGTGGAATTTTTAGTTTCATAAAAAAGTAGCCAACTATTGCGAAAACCGCATCCTTGTATCTCTACTCATAAGCGAGAAACCCCGTAAAACACACGAAAATGGGACACCCTGTACAGGATTTACGTATATTTTGGAACACCCCTACAGCTTTTATTTTTAGAGCTAGGAAAAACTTTAAATTACCAAAGTCGAAGTAGTGTTTTTCTGTTTTTTTTTTTTAATGGATTAGCCTGTATATGATTTATTTACCCGATAGTTCGCTCATTGCTGATTTCGAATATACCAGATTCGATACAACTATCTTTAAAGCTAACTGGAAAAAATGGCAAAAACTCTGCTATAAATAACATCAATGCATTTGACCAATACATTATTTTATATCGTTCTCTTTCTGCATTAAAGTTATGGAACAAGTTTTGTAATTTTTCTCATTTAATTTTAAAGGTAGAGGTATTAAACCTAGTATATTCGGAATCAGTAACAAACGAACTTTTTGTTAAATGAATTATATATCCATTAAAAAATCAAAAGTTGATATTTTTGACTGCAGCTTAGTGTTCAATGTAATTTGTCCGCAATGGGAAGCTATCATGGAAAGACTTTGATATTCATCTTGTAATAATTGTAGTGTTGTTACTGTATAATGCTGTTGATCTACAACTGTGTTGGATGACATCTTCCTGGTAGAAACTCTTGTTCAGGTATTTGAATGATGTTATTCATTTCACAATGAGATGTTAAATCTAGATGCTAGCCTATGATAATTTTTATTTAATGTTTTTAACCATAGCAAATATTTTTGTTTTTGCAATGTGGTTGAAGTAATGTGGGTAAAAAGTTTTTAAAGTGGTAACTATACCTACTAAAATGTGTCAGCTGGATGGGATGTTATATCAGATTTATTTGAATTTCTCTTTACTAAGTACTTCATTAATACGAGATAATTGTTGGGGCTTCTTTTTTTTGATAAGATTGGTCTTTGCTGAACACAGGGTCATGGGGACCACCACTTTTAAAAAGAGGCCGGCCGACCTTAGGCAGTAAGGAAAAATACCTGATGATGTATTTATGGCCTCAGTGACTAGACACAGTGCGTCAACCGGTATTTTTATTATCGTAACGTTTTTCTCCTGGGTTCTGACAAAAGCACAACTTTTACTATTTTGAAACTGAGACTGTATTACTTTTATAGCTAACCCAAACTAATTGATCTCTACATTTAATCACTCGATGATTAACTAACTTCAACACGCAATTTTGCGCACTATTTATATCCGGTCGAACATATATCGGGAATATTCCGGAAGCGCTAACTCTCTATTATTCTCGGCCTGGGCCGCGCTATACATCGGGAAAATAGCAGAGCTATCAGGAATATTCTCGGTAGGCGATGATTCATGTGGAAATAACGTAGACGCGACAAGTTAGTTGTATAGGGTAGCCCAAAAACATACAGATAGTCGCGAGCTGTGACCATATCTTTAAAAATATTTTCAATGTCACTAATCTAATATCCCCAAACCGGTCAATTAATAACTGTCATTAAAAATCATTTAACACATTTGAATCTAAATTCTCATTTGTGAAAATGGATTAAGGTTGTTCCATTTTCTTCGATTTTGTTTTCAGCATAATCTAGTCTACTTTCTTGTAAAAAGTAGTTATACTTTTTGCAGGCCTAAAGAGTCATTTATAGATGCTTTTATTGAAATTGTTTGAGAGAAAAACAGTAGGTGCATGCTTCTGTTAGGAGTATCATTAACTCCATTTTGAACGGCATGCTGACGTAAAACTGCCTTGAATTTAAATTGTATGTAAAGTGAAATAACATTTTTTGTTCAAAATGACGTGTCTCTACAAACACATGTAATTAAATAGCTTTTTATTACGCATGCATCATAATCAACGATTATCGCACGCTGCAGCGTGCTTAAACTGATGTTTATGATACGCCTACTGTTTCAAAGGTTGCTATAGAAACATTTGATCATGTCAAATGTGACAGATTAATATATTCGTCAATATATCCCTTAAGTTTAATGTTTAAAAAATTTTTGAGATTATAATGCATTCGTAATAAAAAAAAAAAAGTATGATATACGTGTATAAGAGGCCTTTAAAGCCCTTGCGACTTACAAAACACTCCGCTGCGCGTCATGTTTTGAAATATGTCGCGCGTGCTTTAAAGGCCTTCTTATACACTTATATCATAATATACTATTATATACAACCATTTCATAATAGATGCATAAATAATACTTATGATAGTAAGTGCATTAAGCTATGCATAATACAATCAGTGTAATTATAGTTCTCGCATTTAGAATTCGTAATAGGCAATCAGAGCCTATGGAAACAGAGTATCAACATAGTAATGTGTGGACGTCTTTAACGTAAATATTAAAATTTCGGTTTCTAGTTATGTATTTTATGTGTTTAAGGACGGTTGTAAATAAAGTATAGTATTTAAATCACGTATAATAAAACATAATAAACTCTGATGCTAGTGTTATAATCATCCTATTATTATGGCCTACATTATACGCTCGTTAAATAATATACTATTATTGAAGTCGTAAATAGGGCCTGATTCAAAACTTGTGGCATAGTAAAAATGAAGCTACAATTATACTTTGCTGTTCTAGTCTCTTCTAGTTTAACCTAATATAATTAAAGTCAAGCAATAGCTCTTGTTACTAGGTGCACTGAGCATAGGACATTTCAAGTAGCTCAGAAGAATATGTATTTTTGTTGTTTCTAACAGAGTACTGCGTACGTTCCAGTATTAGCTCAAGTTAAATTTTGAATCAATATTTGATTTTGTTAAATACCTAATGTTTTGTAGTTTATCGCCCTTTGTCATAAAACTTAAAACGTTTATTATTATTATATTAACATCTTATAGAACTTAGATTATTTTCCCCTAAATCTTGTTGACAATAATTCCCAATTTTGGTTGTGTAACAAGCATAAGCGTTTTATTTATTTTTGAACTGATCCCATGATTTTATTGATCTAATATCAATTAGCTAATTGTTAAAATAAGTGGGTATTACTAGCATAATTTTATTTTGTAATATTAATAATTTATTTCCTTCCAATTTGTAAAGTTTGTTAAAGAATGTAAAACATAGGCATTTCGCAGATTATTGATTTTTCTTTTGTGTTTTTTCAAATTAAATATATATGTATTTTTAACCTTTTTTTTTCCAGGTTATTAAATTTTGATAATGCATATTAAGTTTAATGTTGCATTAATTAAAATTAGTTATTTGAATTACTTAAGCTTGTAAACTTCGCAATGTTGAGGTTGGAAAGTTCACAGTTAATTTTTGGCATTTATAAACAACAACAAGAAGTCTGATACGTTGATATCTGATTGGTTAAAATTCGTAAAAGACATTAAAAATTCCACATTGACAGCGATAACGTGCTAGGACAGTGGCTTTTCCATTTGCTGAAATGGACAAGTGGAATCAAGTCGGTGGCCCGGATGCATATACGTAAACTGCAGACCCGATAGGACTTCGCCATAGGGCGACTGTAACATAAATGTTAGATGTCCCGTTACGTTTCGCCCTCAAACATTTGAACACTTCATGCCTGGCTCTCCGTTCGCTTCGCTTGCTCCGAGGGCCCAACCAAGAAAAACTAACCGAAATTAATCCACCCCATGAAAAGCAACTACATTTATGTTACAGCCGCTCTATGGCGAGGTCCCATCGCGTTTGCAATTTACGTATAAGCGGCCCGGATATGGCCCAGAGCCAGTCAACATCAAAGTTAACTCCAAATCGTGCTGGCAATTCCCTTGTAGCAGTGCCATGAAGGTGTGTTCACACTTGTCAGTCACGTCTCAGGTCGTTGCCATTTCGTCTCAGTCTCATTCAGTAAACATTTGTGACGGCTATTCATACATATCAGTCAATAATTGGCCTTAGATTGTTAGTTAGTAGTAGTGATTTTCTCTGAAAATTTGCGGAATGTCTAATTTTACAGAAGACGAATTTGCTATAGTTGCTGTCGCTCTTGATGAAGAAGAGGTGACTCGAACCCCAAGGAGGAAGTGGGTACAGGGCTATCCAACGAGGGCTAGGCAAGGCGATTTTTCACTTTCCCTGTACTTTTATAAGAAAACTGAAATAGCCATCTTATGTAATTTTCTCCCGCGAATTCGGATATGTTCAGCAAAAAACAATTGAACATCAAATAAAGGGGTCACTTCGGTTAAATGGAACACCCTGTATATAACTAATTTTTTGGAATCTAAACACATTTTATGTATAATATCCTATACCTATCTTTGCTGTTTACCAAATATTGAGAGTTGAAAGTCGGGCATTTTGACAGGCTCTAAAATCTAAAGCGCACAAGATCAAAGAAAACGGTTTGTACATTCCTGTCTTAAGTTTTCTTAAACTATCGAATGACAGAATCTAACCTGCGGATAAAATTAACCGGAACTTTTAAACTCCCGGTTAAATTCAAAGTTACTATCATTCGATAGCTTATGAAAACCCATTTAGATTTTAGAGCTTGTCAAAGTGTCAAAATGCCCGACTTTCAACTGTCAATATTTGGTAAACAACTAAAGATAGGTATAGGATATTATACACAAAATGTGTTTAGATTTTTCTAGAGAGTCCAAAAATGTAGTAATATACAGGGTGTTCCATTTAAAAAAATATCAAAGTGACACCTAGCACTTTTATTTGATGTTCAATGGTTTTTTGCTGAACATATCCGAATTCGCGGGAGAAAATTACATAAGGTGGCTATTTCATTTTTTTTTATAAAAGTACAGGGAAAGTCAAAAAATCGCCTTGTCTAACCGTTGGATAACCCTGTACATAAGGCGTAGTTAAAAAGGAAGAATTCAGTACTCTTTATAAGGAATTAATCGATCAAATTAAATTCTATGCGTATTTAGGAATGTCTAAAGATTGTTTTTATATACTTCTTAATAAAATAGAAACCCACTTGAGAAAGCAAGATACTCATTGGAGAAGGGCTATTACACCCAGGTAGTGACTAGCCGTATGTGTTAGGTAAGTAAGTTTCGAAATAAGCTAGGTCTTCATGCACGCGAAATTTGCAAATTTGTGACATGTGTATGATATTATCTGAAAACTAGCCTTATTTTGATGCATGACTTCCTTGCTGTATTTAAAAAATACGTTGTTTTTATGGGACTGCATATTAGTGAGAATAGTAAGCAGCGTCTTATTTAAAAAAATAGTAATTTATTCCAGTTATGATAACAAATATGAACTTGAAAGAAATATTTTATTTGCACAAAAACGCATCAAGTTGTGCAGTTTTGAAAGTAATTTGGTAACTGATTGTGTGCATGCTGTGAATCTGAACTGTTAGTAGGTATACTGTTCATTTCCAACTGCATCGCTGGGTGAAGTCAATGGGGTATCAACTGATGAAGTATTTGACTAATTTGACGAGGACGACCTATTACCGTCAGATGTTGGTCCTTAGCGCGGCTGATTCATTAACATTTGCATTTCATAATTTTGCGCAATAT
Organism: Pissodes strobi; assembly: GCA_016904865.1. Classification (NCBI taxonomy): domain Eukaryota; kingdom Metazoa; phylum Arthropoda; class Insecta; order Coleoptera; family Curculionidae; genus Pissodes; species Pissodes strobi. The sequence goes on from MU182036.1 coordinate 525,621, forward strand.
TAAATATTTCTGCTTTGGCCAAATGTAAGGAATGATCTAAATATTTCAGTGTTGAACCTATAGAAGCTCAGAAATTGTCAAACGGATGTACGGGAGTATTGCGTTAATTTTCCTTTAACAAATAGTCCAGATGCACTTATGTAAGGATCTACCTTTTTATTTGCTGCTTTTCTTACTGGCGTTATTTATTTGTTAAACATTCAGGTTCAGTATTCTCGAATGTGTCCAGGCTCTATATGCACTTATTCGCCTCTAGCGATCAGGAGTTATAAACCATACTGGCGACTGCGCACGCCTCAGTCGAAAATACATTTTTAAAGTAATTTTATTTCTTGATTTTGGGCATGTCTTCGGTTAGTTTTGCTTAGTTGCGCTGCCGGAGCGAGAGGAGGGTCAAGCGTGAAGTGAAATATTAGACATTCTAAAATAGTAAACAAACGCTCTAAGTCCCGCCCAGTTGTCAGTCCGGTTTATAATAACCTCTGATCCCTAGAGCACTACCGTGAGCATATATTTTATTCTTAGAGATCCTAACTAGTCTTACCGTCTAACGAGTCCTGGACTGCGCGTTCATAACAATGCTTACATTTATATTTGTATTTTTTTCACTTCATGCGGATAGTAAAAATTTACGGGATTGGTAAATTTGACTAGTTAATAAAAATTAGTACCACTAATGCCCTCCTCTCGCTCCGAGGGCAACCAGACATAGTTCTAACCCAAGGCAAGCTCAAAATAAAAAAAAGCATGTCTTGTCACTGGAATCGAACCCGGGCCACCGTATCAGAAACGCAGCATTTAACCACTGAGCCACGAGGTCCACTGAAACCAATTCCCTAAGCCCTAAACCATAAAGACATATATTTGTCAGAAATGTGTTTATTTCAAACATTGTGATGCACGCGCATCCCAGGACTCGTCAGGCGGTAGGACTCCTTAGGATCTTTAAGAATAAAATAAAGTCAACAGCACGGGTAATAAGTTTCGAAAAGAATGCGGTAAAAAAATTTGACTTCACTCAGCCCCTATCAAAACAGTTAAACACAAAACTACTGCTATTTTTGTAGGTTTTTTCCCCTCTGCCGCTCAGCCGTCGAACTGCATCAGCGGCAAGTCCGACTGTATATGACTACCGTGCCCCGTTGATGGTTCAGACGGTAGTGGCTAGAGGCGAGATATTTACTTCACTTTCTTTTTCTTCTTCATGGCTGTCTATATTCTCTTTTTTGGGCCTCTCCCCAAAATACTTATTTAAAAATTCCAATTGCCTGGAATGTTTATGACTTGATTTTTTGCGCTCTTTTAATGACTTTTTTTTTATTCCATCAGTTTATGCAAGATGATACTGAAATAAAAATGTTATTTCCAATAGTAAAAAAATCCAATTGCCTGGAATATTTATATAATTTGATTTCCTCTGCGCTCTAGCTTCTTTTAATGATTTTTTTTTTATTCCATCAGTTTTTGCAAGATAATACTGAAATAAAATTGACATTTCCAGTAGTTGCCTAGAAATTATGCATACATGGTTGGTATTCTTTTTTTGAAACACCCTGTAGAAATATCCAAAAAAATTCCAAAGATTTTTATTTTTTTCTTCCAAGTATCTGTTTACAGGAGATTCTATGAAAACAATATCATTTAGCTATCACTTGCGCCACAGCACGGTATGCATATTTACGTTTCCTATACCGTGTGTGCAACCGGTTGCAGACACACTCAAGGAAACGTAATGCGCACCGAAGCACTCCGATCCCTATACCGTGTGAGTGTGTAACTTGTACGCATTATTATGGCTTTGCATCGCCCTCGGCTCGCTACGGGGCGGGGCTCAACCAACAGGAACTAACCAAAACTAACCCAAGGCTATCCCAAAATGAAGAAAATTTTTTTACAAACATAATATTGAAAAAATAACAAAAACACCGACGGGAATCGAACCCGGGCCGCCGAACTAGAGGTCTAGCATCTTAACTACTGAACCACCAGAGCATTTGAAACGAATTTGTCCAGCAAAAAGACATCACAGTTGGTGTTGCACACACGGTATAGGGATCGGAGTGCTTCGGTGCATTACGTTTCCTAGACTGGTGTCTGCAACCGGTTGCACACAAGGTATAGGGAACGTAAAAATGCGGGGAAAGCCACAAAGTATCGAATGTGCAAAGTATCGAAAGTCCTGAGCGGACCCGAAGCTTTCGACAAAATGATTCTTTTCGTGGAGCGAGCGGAGGGTCATACGAAAAGTGAAATAACGTTTTTGAAACTTTGCACATTCTATACTTTGCTCCCATCTCAAAATGCGCACGGTATAGAGCATTATAATTGAAACTTGAAAAATTATGATCGAAAATCTCTTGAGGGAAGAATTACCTCAACGCTCGGAAGAAAAGTGGAAATCTATTGCCAATAATCTTTGAAGATTTCCTAATTGCATAGTTGCCCGTTTAGACGGCAAACCCATTTCAAGCAAGCACCGCCAAATAGTGGTTCACTTTTTAACGAAAAAACATTCTCAGTTGTCTTATTATCCCTGGTTGGTGCGACGGAGGGTTATTCGGAAGTTCTAACTTTGGAAAGGGTCTTCGAAGGTGTTCTTTGTCTGTACCAAAGAATTCTGCATTACCAGGTACAGATACTGAAAGTTCCATACGTTATTGTAGGAGATGAAGCCTTCCCCCTTAGGACGTATCTGATGAGGCTATTCACAGCACAACAACTGGATTACTTTAAACGGATTTTTAATTATCGTTTGTGTAGGGCAAGGAGAATTGTGGAAAACGCGCTTGGCACTAAGTCAGAAATTTAGAATATACCTAATATACCTACTTCAGAAGAATCCAAGCATCATAGCTTACCGTCTTGCTTCATTTCTTTTGCATTCCTAGCCCAAATATTGTCCATCATATACCTAGAACAGGATATTCTTGAACCAATAACTCGATTAATTTTTCCTCATTCATTTATTTTTTTTTTGTAAAAAACAACAAACTTTTGTATGCAAACAAGTCGGTCAAAACAAGAATATATCGTTGACGACCAATTTAAATTATGACTGAACGGACAAATGATTAATAAATCATTGTGACGGACATAAAAATGAGGCTGATGGTAAATCGGTGACGCGGCGCCGGACATATGTTTGAATAATATCGGTTTAAATTAAAGCGTTGTTTGAGTAAAGGAGTTAAGGCCTTCATAGACACTTCGCATAACACCGTAGCATAAGAGCATAAGGATTTTCAACCAATCACAGCCGATATATAGAATGGACATATGACTAAAATAAGAGTGTTTAATTGGCCGCGCATAGCACAACCTCCGTAATTATTCATTCTTACGGATAATTCTTATGCAAAAGTTATATGGTGTTTGATATATCGTCTGTGATTGGTCGAAAATCCTTATGCTCTTATGCTACGATGTTATGCCAAGTGTCTGTGAAGGCCTTTACTCAAACAACGATTAAAGGCAAGGATATATATTTTTTTATCGTAACTGAGACTGTTTGACGGAACGGAACTGAGACGTGACTGACAAGTTTGAATAGACCTTAAATCAAGCAACTCGACTCGGCACCCTCGGAACTAGAGTAGTTCCGAGGGTGCCGCTCGACTCAAGTTTCTGAACTAGGAACATGAAATTTAGTTATCTTTCAACTTTAGTAACCATCCCGAAATTTTGAGAACCTTTCACTCAGTTGTATTGAGCTGTATGATTTGATTAGCTCATCTTCAACAAGAATGCCAACTGAAGTTCAACATTGCGAACTATTCCTTCTTTATAAATCCAATGTTAATGGCTATGTTCATCGGCACTTAGCATATTACGCTATCGCTTCTAAGCGCTAACAGTCCCGTTGATCGACACGACACTCTCCTTGCGGAAAAGTCTACTGTCAAAATCAAAAGACGTTCTTCATAACATAACCTATTTGTTTATTTTTTCGGTTTTTAAAAAATAGTTTCTATAACTATACGTTTGTCAGCTCGGCAACAAGACATTTTTCTGCGATAAATTTTACCGCTTTTCGAATTCCTAATAGTAATTTCTGCAAAAATCGCTTACTTTTATGTTTATGTTCGAGAATTATGTTGTTGCCATTACAAACAACGTCCCCACTCACGGTCACTTAATTGACCGTGGTCCCCACTTGCATAGATCATCACAGTCCAGTTACATGCTATAAGTGTGTCATTATTATCCATTTTTTACATACCTTTAACATAAATCTGCCTAAACAAACAATTTAATAATTAAAATTTAAAATGAAAGGTTAGTTTATTATTTGAAATTATTCGCCATTTTGGTGCTAGCGTAGCCCGCTGACTAAAAAAGCGCTTTCATTTAGCGCTAACTACGCTAACGTTCGCTTTTCCGCTGAGGGGTTGTTCAATACCGATTTAGCGGTTAGCGCTTGCAAGCGCTTACAATCGCTAAGACCCGTTGAACATAGCCATTGTCTTGATGTTTCTCGACAAAGTGGTGAAGGCAGCTATACTAAATAATAATTATAATATTTGTTTTTTAGTGGTCCTCTTGATTCACGTCTAACTGAGGATTGATTATTATAATTGATCTTGATTATTACATTCTTCTGGGCTTCATAAAATAATTAATAATTTTGAAGAAAATGCTTGAACACTCATCTGAAAGAATTTTATATATTGTTGAAATGCTTATATATGTGTGTATGAGTACGTTTTTGTTGAATATACTAATTTGTTAGAGAAGGCGAATGTTCAAACAATTTCTAGATTCTAAAATAAATTTTTCGGCATCTGTAGATTTAATTTACCTAATTAAGTATTATTTATGTAGAAGTTGTCTTGTATTTATGTAATAGCAAAATTCATATTTATTTATTATTTTAGTCATAAACGTATATAGGAAAAACTCGTTTTTATAAAATTTATTCTTTAAAATGGAAGTGAATAAACTAATTCGTTCATAAATCAATTCAGTCTTTTCATTTTGTGAAGGTTGGTACATGGGTTCTGACACCAGAGATGGCGACACTGGCGATCTGTCACATTTCAAAATGGCGTACTTATTCGGTCGGTGTTGTGACATCTGATTAGTAAAATTTGTTTTTCTTATTAATAAACAATTTTTCGTGCGTTTTGAATTGTGAATTTTTGCCTGAAAATATGCCATAGCCGTAGTGTAAGATATGTTCAAGATTCATTACAGGTACGTCCCAATAAAGGTATTTTTTTACGTTTTATTTTAACCCACCCACGTATTTCTGGCTATCTACCACATGATATTTTTGTTTGTTTTATCTATATTATCATCCAATTTGAATAATTTTGAGTTGGATTTTTTTAACAACATTAGAGAAAATATGTCGAGTTGTCGGGTTTGCCTTCAACCGGCGATTGTTTAAACAAATGACAGTTGTCAAACTAGAGTTGTTTTTTTATTGTTTTATTTTTTTTGTCTGTACTGTACTTATTCCATAATTGAGAAGAGCCTGAAGGTTCTATATATGCAACCCTTTGTGTTAATATTCTTCTAGTTAATATCCTGGCCCTGGCTTATTTGAGAAATTTTACCTTACAAATAAATTGCCTAACCTGTAATTAATATTAATATACTAACTTCTTTATTATGTACCTATACAGGGTGAGATTTTGCAGTAACCTTTCCTTACATACATACGTTCTATTGGCATAATAATAATTAAGAGCAAATTATTAAATTACTTAATTGGCTTTCAGGGCAGGGTGAATATGTAACATGTAGGTGTACTTACTGGGGTACAGTTACCTTACCATCAGATAAATTGATATGACTCATTTGTGTTTGTGTAAATTATCTGTAAATACGATTGTTGCACCTATACCAGAAGCTACAGTACAATAGGTGGAAATATCAGTTCATGACAAGTATGCTTTGTGAATGATTCCGTATCTATAATGTATTATTTATAAAACTGCAAAAGAAATGATAACAACACATTAAGGATATTATATATGATGATATATATGGATGGATGATTTAAAGACCATGCTACAGGAGTTAAACAGTGCCGTAAAAAGCTATGGCCTACAAATGAATGCAGCAAAAACAAAAGTAATGTCTAATTCCAATAATGTTACATATGTTGTTTTTGTATACCTTGACAACAACAGTAAAATTAAAGTCATACAAGAGTACGTGTACCTTGGACAAAGAATATCCTTCGATAAGGACAGTCAGAGAGTGGAGATCTCCAGAGAGAATTCCATATTTCCACAATACCTTAAAACACAAGTCTTTGACCAATGTGTCCTGCCGACCTTAACGTATGCCACAGAAACATGGAGCCTTAATGACGGGGACCATGAAGTGTTTAAGGATTGCTCAAAGAAAAATGGAGAGGAAAATGCTAGGAATACGACTACAACACCGAAAGACAAATGAATGGATCAGACAAAAGACAAAAGTGATAGACATTGCAGCAATTATTTCTATGAAATTGTTTCACTGTTGTTCCCCAAACATTTTCCAGGAGATTTAAGTTTGGGCTCTTTGAACTCCATGGTAAACACCTCCTAATGTTGTTTTCTTGCATCTAATTTCTTCCAATCTATCTTCGAACTGTGGACTGGGCAATTATCTTGTTGGAACAATAAGTATTTTCATTAAAAATTGCATTGTCTGATGAAGCCAATCTGTTTACCAAAATTTAAATGTATTATTCACTGTTTAATGCTCTACCGATGTTCCAACTTAATCTTGACTTGTATATGCTAATAATTAATGCCCAGATGTGTGCAGAGAACCTCCATTAGATTGATTTTGTAAACCCGAATTTTTCCAATGTAAGTGGATTGGAATGCCTTAACTGAAAAAATTACATTGTTCCAAAAATTATTACCTTCGGGCAGGTATGGCATTTCATAACACATTCTTTGTGCTTTGAGGAAATGTCTGAGAATTGCTACTCAATTTCTTAGTTTCAAGTGGTGTATTATTGTATTAAGTATCCTATTTTGAGCTATGCTTGAGGATGTTGAAAACCTAGTCGTATATACTGCTGTCTTCAGAGTTGTCATGTAAAAACTTGATAATATTTTGTTTTAAATTATTTGGCTTATTACTTCTTTGTACTCTATGGTGTTTATGTCATATATCAACTATCCCTTAAATAGTGCTCTTTGGGATTCCACATCTATCAGATGTTCTGCTAAAGGCCCAGCCTTTGGCAACAAGAATTCTCTAGATTTTTGCAGATAGGCAAATTGCATTTTTTTAAATAAAAAATATAGACATTGAAACAATTTGTCATTGCTGTTTAGTACCTAAACCGGGTGGACTATGAAAAGGTTTATTTCCTATTGTGGATTTATCTGAGGACAACTGTAATTCTGATTCTGCTTGGGAATTAAATTTGTCTTTATGGCTTTTCTTCCATATGAATTTATCAAGAAGAACCACTAATTTAAAACTCGTCATTTGAAGCAACCTAAAGACAATATTTTTTTTTTCAAATTCAAATTCAAATATGCTTTATTGTCTAAGACTTAAAATAATCTCATTGATAAAGCTACTAAACACTAAACAAAACCAAAAGAGTTAAATAACAATTATTGTAGTGACAAAACATAATAAAATTAACGTAGCACAGAAATTATGCAAGCAGATTCCCCAAAATAGAACAAAATGCAGCATTTTCTATGCATCACAAATATGATTCTAAATCTATAATTAAATAAGGCCAACTTAGTCCAAATCAAGCAAAAGATCTCATCCACATTGCATTGCTATAGTAAACCCTTCCAATCAGAAATTATTTTATTTCCTTAAAACTTTGTACAGCCAGTTTGTCTTATGGAACCTGGTAGCTTATTAATAATCTTTTTGCCAAAATATATGACTGATTTCTTTACTAGTTCAGTGGACCGTTTGCAGAATAAACAATGCAGCCAAAGTAAGTTTTCTCAAGAAGAGGAACAGTGATCTGCATGCCTCTGGGTTTTACCCTGCAGACAAATCTTATTGCTCACTTCTGCAAGAACCGATCGAAAACGACACTCCTCCAATATCCCAGAAAACATATGCCATAGCGAAGGTGTGCTTGATTCAGCGCATAGTACTCACTCATTGCAACTTCGGCATCCAATTCATATACTAAAGCCTCTCTCTCACATTATAAACCTAATTTTGAGAACTAGAGTAGTTCCTTCTCAATTAAAAACAACAATAGTTAGCTCGATCTACAAAACAGGAAAGCGTATAAGTGTATTAAACAAAAATGAAACTTTTTGAAAAATGCTTCAAAGAGAGGCTCATCAAATTCTTTCAGAATAATAATATACTGTCAAAGTACAAGTGATGCAATGTGTGAGCTGGTGGGTCAAATAACTGCTAACCTTGACACAGGAAAAAAAACATTGTCGTGTTCCTGTACCTAGCAAAGACATTTGACATTGTGCCTCATGAAGGGCTCCTTACTGTACTTCCAAACTATGCCGTTAGGGGCACTGTGCTACAGGTTTTTCAGTCATATTTGTCTGACAGAAAGCAAATAGTTAAGATTAGAGAATCATATAGCAATCCTTGAAATAATACAATTGCTGTTTCACAGGGGACCGTTGTTGGACCTATCTTGTTTATTACATACATTAAACCATTTGCCAAACTTGACATATCGGGAACCACGGTTTCATATGCTGATGACACCGTTTTGTTGTTTGAGGTGGAGACTGGCCCTGAACTGAGGGAACGTACAATGATGAGGTTGCAGAAAGTAAAAATCTGTCTAGACTGTCACAAACGCATTGTGTAGCGTTTTTTTGCTTCCGCTGCGGTCGTCCTGATTTTTTTAAAACCTCTGTTTGCAATTTTGAGAGTGATATTGAGGAGTCATCCAGTTCAAGGTATTTGGCGAGGGGGTAGTCACTAGGGTAAAATTTGTGACAAGATTGCGAAAAGTAAGGGATTGCGAGGGATTTCGAAAGATTGCGAGGGATTGCGATGGATTGCGAAAGATTGCGATGGATTGCGACAGATTGCGATGGATTGCGACAGATTGCGAGTTTGTGTATAAGATTGCGAGAGAATTCCAAGGATTGCGAAGAACTCCCAAGGATTGCGAAAGACTCCCAAAGGATTGCGAAAGACTTACACGGATTGCGAGGGATTTCTAAAGATTGCGAAAGCGTTTTCATGTTCTTTTAAAGTGTCTTGCAAATTGCAAAACGTATACTTAGTTTTACGCTCGGATTTAGGAAACTATAGGTAGGTTTGTTATGGAAACTAGAAATATTCTTCAATATGAAAATATAGAAATTAGAATTGTTAAAACATGGACTTTGATTAAACAAAAATCATCAATAGAGATAAATAAAAGCTATCCTAAAAATTAAAAAAGAAATACAAAAGTTCTAGGGTAGTTTATCTACTATATTTTGTTAATTATTATGAAACAAACCAATGAGCACAGAGACATGGATCTGGCAATGGATTCATGTTTATGACAACTTTGTGAACAGGATAATTTTAGGTAACATCAAAATGAAATAGCTTATTTGTGGCCTTTTGGAAATCTCTTGAATGTTTTGGTTCAAAAATTATATACCAGGTGACCTCGAGATTATACTGACCACTGACCAGGCGTTTTTAACGTCATTAGAAATATATATTTTGAGATTTAGGGAGCTTACAGGAACGACTATAAGGAAAAAAAGTAGGCATAAAAACAGTAATTAATCACTTCTGATCATACCAGACGTAATGGACACTGTGTTATAGGTATTTTAAATGGAACAACCTGTATATTTTTGCTATTTTCGATTTTACCTATTCATCAAAATCTAAGTCATGTAACCCTACCTATACCTATCTATGATAGTTTCGGATACAGGACGTGCTACTAAAATTATTTAAGTGGATGCTGGTTAAGTGTCAAATTTAAACATTTCCGGATTACCTACAGGTAAACTGAAAGTGAAAGTTTTAGTAGTTTAATAGTTAATATACCGCAAAAATCTATCCGGTGTTTCATTTAAAATAACAAAGTTTCTATAATTTCTGGTTGGATCGAAAGTGACCCATTAATTATTGCTTTCACTCCTATTCTTTTCTTGATGGACATTCCGGTAAGCTCTTGGGTAAGCTCCCCATATTGCGTATTGATATATTTTTGTATAATTAAATAAAACGCCTGGTTAGTAATCTCGCGGTCACCCGGTATACAGGGTGTCCTATTTCACTGCTTTTTGATGCTCAGTTGTTTGTTTCAAATTTATTATAAGATAAACAGAAAAAAAACATAGCTTATTTGGATTAGAATAGGTACAAATATTTAAAAAATGAATATCAAAAAATACAAAAAAAAAAACTTAAAAACATAGGTAAGTATGACCCCAATACGCAAAATTGACCTCAATAAATTAACTTTAAAATGGTCTAGTTCAAAAATAGCAGGTCAGAAAAACAGCCAAAATCAGAAATAGGAACTTGTGCATTTAATTACAAATAATCTTTGAAGCTATTTTTTGCAGCCTTAAATTTCTGTTCGATTTCTAATTTTTGATACCGTTTTAGATAAAAATGCTCATTTTTCAATAGTGGTATTGGCTCATAAAATGTGAACTTATTTTCCACTATTTGAATGTCTTCATTTTTCTCTTTTGGCCAAATAGGTGTCGAGGGACGACTTTAAGGAATTTAATTTTGTTGGAGCTCTTATCAATCCATCCTCTACAACTCTACCAATGTACCATGTCCGTAAATAACATACTGCATAATAATTTTCCAAACGTATATCAATAGAGCCCTTGTTGATATTGTATCTTCCTTTTAGGTACTTCTTATTTTTGTTTTTCAAGGAACCCCCCCATTCGCTTGAAAGTCTTCCTAACTTGTTAGAAAAGAGCAAATAAACGAGTGAATTTCATTACTAGCATTTCTTTGTTGACTTTAACACCTAGAAAAGAACGATCTTCCTTTTGTTTCTTTTTGCTCTTTAATATTTAACTCAGTAATACCCTCGGTAATACCTTATAAATGCTCAAATGCATTATTTTCATTGTCAATATCTTGTCTGTCTTCCTCGTTTACCGTTTGCCCCTCTATATCTTGAATTCATACCGAGATTCATACTCGGATTCATATTCATAGTTAAGTTATTAAGGATATTAAATAAAAACTATTTTTACGCATTTGCGCTTCTGTGTTCATACCTCGGTTCGGTACAAATATTTTGGAGGCCATATTATAATTTTTATCTATGATCTTTAAAACCGAGTTTAAATTATGTATTTCAGATATCTTTATAAAAATCGATATGTAGGTTTTTCTCGCAACAATATCGTTTACTTAATTAAAAGTTTAAAACTGATGGTGCTGGAATTTCTCATACAGGGGTGTATCAGTGGAAAGTCGAGTGGGAGTAAAAAATTAATGCCTTACTAAATATACGTCAGATTTATTTATGTAGCAGTGGAACACATACAGAGTGTGGCGTGAGTTTGGAAACCCCTGTTTTATTTGGAAACCACAAATTCTTTTGCGACAAAATTAAGATCCCTCGGATTATCCGCAGTTCCTGATTTCAAAATGATATCGGCAGTGTTGCCACTCATTCAGATTTTCTCTACCATCATAGCCAAATGTCAAATTTTAAATGGAACGTCAAATTTATTTTTTCTGCAATACAGAGTGAAACAAATTATTTTATCACCATTAGGATCTCGAAAACCATAAGAGATACGAAGGATGTTAAATCGGGACAAAGTTGCGCAATTAAAAGTATGCCGTTGAGAATTTTAGAAAATTCCGACTACCTCCAAAGATATTCGTAATAAACCGAAAATCAGCTATTTTATTTTAATTTTGTTCTGACTTTATTTAAAGAGATAATATAAAATGAATTTAACATTATTGTTGCCATTTTTTTTCCTTTACAAGACGGTAGTATCATATTTGAAATCTGGCGTTTCGTGTCCGGGCCCCCATTATCAACTTTTTTTTTAAATACGGACCTGTGTTTTTTATTTAATTTTTAGAAGCCTTTGGTTTCCCAAAACCAACGATGTATCACACTTGTCCAATAGCGGTAACAAATATTCTCATAAGTGAAATCGAGTCAGAAAAGATTGCCCTCGAGATTGCCCTATCTCTGTCTAACACATTATTTCTTATGGAAAAAATCTAGATTTGTTGATTTATTAGTAAGTGTGAGACATCGTTGGTTTTGGGAGAACAAAGGCTTCTAACAAATTAAATAGAAAATCCAGGTCCGTATTTAAAGAAATGAAGTTGATGATGGGGGCCCGGACACGAAACGTCAGATTAAAATTTGATACTGCCATCTTATAAACAAATAATAATGTTAAATTCATGTTATATTATATCTTCAAATAAAGTCAGGAAAAATGAAATGAAATAGCTGCTTTTCGGTTTACTACGAATATCTCCGGAAGTAGTCGGAATTTGCTAAATTTCTCAACGACATATCGATGACCCCTAAATTGCGCAACTTTGCCCCCATATAACAGACTTCGTATCTCTTATGGTTTCCGAGATTCTAATGGTGAGAAGCAAATTTGTTTCACCCTGATAGTTCATGTCAGATAGCTAGCAGTGTATAAGGGATACTCTGTATACGAACTGGTATTATACAGGGTGTTATTTAAGTACGCGGCCAAAGTTCACTCGTTGAGTTATTTTAGGACGAAAAGTTTATATAAACATAGGTCCGGAAATGCATTGTTTCCAAAATACAGAGTGTTCAAGTTTAAGAAAAAAAAACGGTAGTGTACGCCGTTGACTTCTTTCTAATTTTGGAATTTGTTTCGGATTAAGGAACTAAAAGTACAATTTTTTTGTCCCTTGAATTATCTTCGTATCTTTCTTACTCTTTAGGGGAAAAAAATAAACACCACTACTTATTACATGTCCCTAGACTATATCACAAAAAAGGTGATTTTTTTTTCTCAAAAACTAAGCAAGATACAAAGATAACACAAGGGATAGGAAAGTTGTATTTTTAGTTGCTAAATTTGAAAAAAAAATATATGATTTTTCAAAAGTGAGTGACTTCCGGGACGCCAATGGACTTAAAAATAATTAATTATGGCTAAATTAGCTCCTTGTAATATAAATACTACTGCCGAATTTTAACAAAATCGACCAAAAGAATCTTATTAAGATTTTTACAAAAAAACAATTTTTTTTAAAGTTTGACATCCTGTATCTTGGAAACAGTGCGGACATATGTTAATATGTTTATCTTAAAATCACTCGAGGAATTACCTCCCGAGGTTTGGCTACGTACTTAAATAACACCCTGTATTATTGACGACAATGAATTCAATTGTTGTCAACAAACGCGTACCATAAAAATACCGAGAAAAATACCTACCTATACGTGTTTATGACAAATACTATACCCAGTTAGCACGTAGCCGCTCCTTTCGTACTTAATATCATCTATTTTAACGAACATTTTTATGGATTATGAGCGATTGCGAATGGATTGCGATAGGATTGCGAAGGATTGCGTGGATTGCGAATCGATTTCGGGGGATTGCGAAGCGATTGCGATGATTGCGAAGCGATTGCGTTGATTGCGAAGCGACTGCGAATGATTGCGATAGTGATTTCGGCGATTGCGAGTGAGTTTGTGACAGTATTGCGAGAAGTGAATCACCCCTCGGTATTTGGGTGTGATATTTAATAAACATTTAAAATGGATAAATCATGTTATTAATTTGAAAATATATTCGGAAACTAATTTATAAAATCTATCTTTTGCGAGAAATGCTAAAACGTTATTGTTGACGATGAATAAATCCCTGACGGAGTCTCTGATTCAAACTCAAACTCAAAACATGCTTTATTGCCCAAAATACAATGTACCTATTTGCTGACAAAGCTCATTAATCTGCAATGCAGAAGCATCAAATACAAGAAAAAACAAGTGGCAATTTAAAAAGTACCTACTAAATAAAATATGACAAAAACGCATAATGGTTAAAAATACTAAACAAAGACAAACGTCACTAAATAAACACATTTTAGATGTGCATGCATATTTGCCCTATCATTCACTATAATAACTATTGATTCAGGCCAAATGGATAAACTATACAAGTCCATGTAAACGGTAGTCAAGTCAAGTAAAAATATAGCTTAAATGTCATAATAACAATACATAGTTATTGGCAAAGCCATTAAAAAATAGAATTTAAACCTACAAAGAATATAAAGTTCATACCTCCATATATAATGGAACTTTTAGTTTGTTCTGAATGGGGGATATGCAATCTGGGAGTATAAGTTTGGCGGGTATTGTAAGGACCATTCAGAGACAACTCACTTCTATATTTCGTAAAGATTAGACAAACTGTTTCTAAAATAAACAGGCAGATTGCATGTTTCAAAAATAAGGGGCGACAGGAATCACGAACCTTGGCTCCCGATAAATATCGAATTGCTCTTTTTTGCAACACAAAAACTGAATTAAAAAGGTAATCAGAACAAAATCCTGAAAAACAAATGATGAAGGATGAAGGTGGGACTCTAGAGCAAAGTATGCAGCCCTAGCAATGGAGAAGTCTAAGTTATTAGATATAACCCTCAAGGCATAACAACCAGCAGAGATTTTACTGCACACATTCAAGATGTGGTTCTCAAATTTAAGCGAGCTGTCAATTGATAAGCCCAGGAATTTGTTAAAACTGGGCGCAGCAATAGGTTGGCGTATACAGCAATCTTCTAAAACAGTTGAATGCTACTTAAAACTTTATATTGAAATCTTTCCCCTATCCATGAGGTGCAGTTATCTAAGTACCCAGTTGTAAAATTACTATTTTCTCGGTTTGTTTTTACATGATAACCATAACATACATTGTAGCCCCTCCTTGTACCACCTTTTACTTTGTACAATTCTAATAAATTTAGCATAATTCCCAATAAGTTACTGCATTGGATATATAAGGGCAGCGATAGATCCATCGTTTCTAATCATTGTTGTTCATGTTCTGATTTTTTTTTGGTGGCAGAGGTCTTTGAATCAATAATTGTTAGAAGACGTTTTTTTTAACTTCGTGAATATTCCTTATTGCTGTGCGTTACTTGATTCACAGTGTGTACAAAAACAAATCTTTAATAACAAAGAATAAAATTAAACATCATTACTTTTTAAATTTTAGCATATCAGTGGGAAGCTCCCATTCATAGCAAATCGTTAGTCGAAACATTTCGTTGCTTATTAATAAACTGTGGCACGTGTTTATGTCTAACAAATTCCTGTTTTTTTCGTTTTAATTAAATTTAATGCTGAAAAGACACGTTCTGCAGCAGTACTTCCATGCATAAAATATTAAAAAAAATGTATTCAAATTGGAAAATAAATTTTCTCCGAAAGCAGTTTTTATAATACCTAACTCTATTATAAAATTTTCTAATTCCCAGTTTTCATGAAATTTTGAATTGGTAATTCTGATAACACTCTCAATTCAGAATTAATATTTTCAAATAAATTTTTATTTACCATGTTGGGAAATCGTTTGACTAAAGGTAATAAAGATGGATCTTTTAAATCAGAAAAAAAATATTTTGTGGATAAAACCAATTTAGTTGTTGATACAACTCCTTTCCACATGAAAACCTCTCTATTATTTGCGCTGACAGTTAAATATAAAAATTTAAACATTTTAATCTAAAGTTGTGTAATAAAGGCAATAAATTAGATGGATCTTTATGATTTGTTTTATTTATTTCAGGACTATTAACTAGGTCTAATTTAAGAAAATGAACGGTATTTGAGCCCAAACCTGCATGTATAAAATAAGAGCTTAACTTTTCCCTTTATAATATATTATTTTTCTATTGTCCATGCATGTCTAAATTTATTAATCCATTATCACCTGCCTTTCCATTATTTTTCCAAACAACACGACCTGTAATGTAATATAGACATTTCAAAAGTGTTAAATTGAAAAATGTGTTATAATAAATGCCAATATGTTCTATTCGTTATGTGCGTTACACGACGCGACATCTGGTGGTACAAAATGTGGCGAATTTCTTAGATACGTAACACGTCAAGAACATGGGAAACGAGCGAAAGTTCAAGAAAAATTGTTGATTTTAGTGCAATATACTTAGTTCTGCAGATAATACGTTGTCATAATATGAGAATATTTATCGATTCGACTGAAAAAATGGGAAGTTCGATAGTCAATTTTGTGCGTATTCAGCATAATATTAAAACTTTGTAGGTTATGAAAGCGTAAACATGAGAATATCATAATAATAATAATAGTATTGTGCAATTGATCCGATTAAAAAATCGAATCATGTTTTACTGAAATTACTTTAGAATGAAAGAATAATTTATTTTTTTAATCTGAAAATTGATAACAAACTGAAATTAAGTTATTAAATATATTTTCAGGATTATTAGTGTAATGGACATGATCAACCGGCTTCGATAAAATATCACATAGGTTGTGATACTTGCTTTTGTTTTCTAAATAAAGTAACCTAATATATAAGTACCTTTGTATCAATTTTAAAAGTTTAAAAGGAATACACATAAGGAATTATTAAAATAACAACTTTACAGTTTCAAACTTCACACACGACTTAAAAAGAGAAGAAAATCCAACCTAACCTTCTATAGGAAACCTATTCTTTTTCGTGCCTATCCCATATTTGTAAATCAAAAGTTAAAAACTCATTTATATCTCCTGTAAAAAGCATTGGTAATAAGAAGGTCTTTAATTTCATTTTTTAAGTTTAGAAAAGATTGTTGTTTAATTGCATGTGGAATTTTATTAAAAACCGTGGGCAGTAGTAATTGGTAGCCATTCTAGATCTAATCAATGTAGAAATTGTATTCGTAAATTATTTTCTGATCTGACTGGAGAGTCATGTAAATCGTTTGTCTTACTATACTTGTCATAATTCTGATAAGCATATATCAAACATTCATAGATATGTTTGGATGGTATTGCCATTATTTTCAGTTCTTTAAATTTATGAGTTATATCTGCTCTGTATCCCAACCCCCCTATCACCCTAACGCCTTTGGAGTCTGAACACTTTTTCAGAATGGCATGACTGGAACGTTCCGTGGAAAGCCTGCAGATAAGTTTCAAGTGGTACAATAGATTTAAGATTTCTTCGAACTGCTTTCTTTATATCGTTAACATATACGAGGAAAAGCAGGGAGGCCAGGAGGGTACCCTGGGGCACCCCATGCCTTAGACTCCTAGGACTGGACAATTCTTCGTCTCTATAGGTCTGCTGACATCTATCAGTCAAGTAACTTTCAATCAATCCAATGCTAGAGTCTCCCACATAATAGTGTGCTAGTTTCTGTAAAAGTATTTCAAGGGAAACACAATCGAAGGCTTTTGATAGGTCACAGAACATTCCCTCCATGTACTGGCCATTTTCATAAGCCTTCGATATGCGTTCCATCAAGTCAAGAATTACCAGGGTTGTGGATTTTCCCGACCTAAATCCAAACTAATTAGATTTAAAGAGGTTATTACTCTCAAAGTAATTAATTATACAGTTGATCCCGAAGAACAAACTCAAAGATTTTTGAAACGACAAGGGTAAGTGTGATGGGCCTAAAATTACCTGGATCGTCCGGGTTTCCCTTTTTAAAAATTGGAATTACTTTACTTATTTTAAAACAGGTTGGGTAAATACCCTCTCTTATAGCTTCATTTATAAGTTTTGTTAATGGTGAAATTATGATGTTATTATTATATTTAATTAGTTCCATATTCATATCATATATTTACTTGATTTGTTTTTAACTTGGTATAGCCTCCCTGATCTTTACACAACTGACTGATATTAAAGCAGCCCAAATGGTTTGGAGTTGCACTAATGTTTTGAAACTTTCTCATATATTTCTCATTATCAACAGGTCATTCATTCATTATCATTATATCAAAGATTTCGATGTATTCCACGTGTATATTTGTCCGGTATGGTAGCTAAATAAAGTTCCACATTTCTCCGACTCGCGCGCACGATCGTTCGTCATATCCTTCACTACCCTGACGCACAGATCGAATAGGGTTAGTTGGGGCAATGGTGAACGATTTTAATCAAATGAACTTTAGAGAAGGCTAAAATTGAGATTATAATATATGAGGAGATTACTTTTGTCGTAGGTTTGTTTTCAAAGAGCTGTGTATATGTACCTTGCATCGCAACGGAAAATCTATTTATTGACATTTTGGGGCAAACGTAAATAAACTATTGTCATCAGTATGAGTCTTAGTTGATTTTACAGGAGGTATTTGTGAACATTATAACAATATTGACGGGTTTTCAGTTCCTCTGGGTGGTGTTCACCATGGGTGGTGCAGATAAATAAATTCAAATAGGTACTTAATGAAAATTACATTTTATATCAAAAATATAAGCATGTTTCAATTCAAATGCTTAGTTATTAGGGCTTCTAACCCAAACTGGAACAGAATCTTTTGGTTCAGGCGAACCAACTTCCAGTGATACAGATTGAATGCTCATCTTATACTTTTCTAGTTTTAGGCAATCAAAGAAGTCTTCACATAATATGCAGAATTGACTGGAAATTCCGTTCCATGATAGAATGTTTGTTGACGTTATACCTTCTGTCCAGACTTCGCTCAGTAACTTCACACATTTTTGTTTGCTTAGGCATCCTGATGATTTGCCCAGTTCTGCTTTGGGCTACCAGTATTCTATCCCATTTGGTTTTTAATGGACCAAAAACACGTTTACCCAAAGGTTGTATCCGGTCAGCCAAGTGGCTGATGTTGTGTTTAAGAACAGTCCACTATACGGAGGGTTGAATGGCTGCAGTGGCCGTCAAACAGAACAATTGCTGTTTGATCCGGTAGGTTATGCTTTAGTCTGAGAGCTTTCACCTCAAATATAAACAATTTCACAAACCAATGATAAAAGTGGGGCTCCTCGATCAATCCGTTTGTGGAAGCTCCGTACAAGGTTCATGGAAAAGTCTCAAATGTGCAGCGTGCTTGGATTGCACCCCCTTTAAACACAATACATGGAGGGAGGCAACTGTCATGTGCTGCAATGCAAGCCAACACTGTAGTTGACTCTCTTCCCCAGTCACCTGTAACTCGAGATAATGCGTTTCCCTGTTCACCAATTGACTTTTGAGGGGTCGCTACGGAAGTCAGACTAGTCGGTATTGGAAACAGAACACGATTTATATGGGTATTCTAGCGATTTTTTAGTACTTAAATCCTGCAGTTTTTTTATAGGAGTCTTAGACTACAAACGAATCACTTGCATCTTTTCGGTTTTTCTGTAGGTGCTCAGACTTTTTAAACGACAAATTTCATTGCCTCCTTTTTCATCAGTCGGCCAGCTCATTGTAGCACGAGCTACAAGGCAATTTGCTATAGTTTCTCCTATATCTGCAGGCAATGCAGGACGGCGTCCTATAGTTGATGGTTTTTTTCTGCCTCTTATTCTATTGCTATTACTGCAATCGGAACATTGTAAGTTTGCTGTGCTTGCCTGAAATGTTCGTTTCTATTCAACACATCATTTACAGGGTTAACAAGATCTGCTTCTGTATATCTTTGTTGATCTAGCCGCTTTCTTTGGTAATTTCTCACCATGGTAGTTCTAAATCAAATTAAAATGCATTTATACTTGCCCGAAAATCCAGTTTACAATTGCCCCGATTGTATTTTACTCGGTGCAATTTTAAACATGTGTGTGCTGATTTGTCCAGAGCACTTAATCTAGATTTTTACTGGTAACACAGCATAATCATAATCAATACAACTTACATACATAACACCACTTGTGGTGATCAGAATTTCACTTTTTCTTAATTAATAGTTATTGGGACAAATATGTTTCACAGCGACAGTGTCGCAAAAAAATACTTTAATAACAAAACTGTTCGATCTAAACAGCCACATGAATAAAGGTTGCGGTGTCGTTGTTGTCGCTCGACGTCATTGGTACGTGCGCCAAATTCAAAAGATATTAAGCTTGTTCACAATAATTGCCCCTGCTCACGTTTACCCCAACTGACCCTAAGCCAGTACAGGTCAATTATTGCACAATGAAAAGTCAAGCCTCATCTGCCTAATTTAGTTTCGTTTAATCGTGAGAACCGCGTTTCGGTAAAGTTCCTAAACACATCTGGGAATTACCGGCTAGCGCTCTATGAGTTACTACATTATTGCAGAACACCCAAGAGCCAACAGATGTCCGTAATGGCGGCATGTTGCGGTTTTGCTTCAATTGGAAAATAGGAAGATCTCATTACCTTTAATTTGAATAGTTTACTTTAAATATAAAACGTAAATTAGAAATAAGGGTGTTTGTTAAATATTTATAAAGCTGAACATTAAAAAAATCTGTATTTCGAAATGTATTCGAAGTTATTTGTCCTAAAATGTACTTTCGTACCGTGAGGGAAAAATGTACCCAATTTGCCAAACGGCAAAACTGTTGCAACGACATATTTCGGGTTAATTTTCCGTTCCTTTCGATAAGATATGGCCGAACTATTGGGTAGTTTGGGAAACTGAGATGGGTAGTTATCTTAGAAATTGCAGAGAGATAAATCATGGTGCACTTGTACCGCATTTATTTTTAATGTTTGGTAATGATTTAGTAGTTCTTAAACACTTGATAGATTTTGATATCGAATGCATTTTGCTGTAGAATTACCTACATACCAAATCTAGCAAGCTGTTGTAAAGAAAATAACGTGTCAATATTGTTACGTTTTTCCCGTGGGTTCTTAACAGAATTACAACTTTGCTATTTTCAACTAATACTCTCTTTATTCACTACCACTGTATACAATTTAACACTCTAAACTAATCTTATAACTTTACAACTAATATCTATTAAACACTCAATGATTAACTGAACTGAACTCCAACCTACTGACTAACATTCGCCTTAGGTCTGCTTATATATAATCTCCAATCTATCACGAATATTCGAGAAGTATTCCGAGGCCACTCTAGATGATCTCGACGAGGCCATCGAGATAATCCCAGCGATCCTGAAACTTCGCCGGCCGGGGCGATGATTCATACAGACATAGAAGCGAGCGGCACGGCGGCGCACAGTGTGACGAAATTGAAAAAAAATGGACATCAATGATTTTAAATCAGCGAATGTTTGTATTGATATAATAATCATGAATATTGATAAAATTGAGCGTAAATATTTGTTTTACAGTATATTTTTAATTTATTATTACACAGAGTGTGGTATAAGTTTATTTAGAAAGAAAAAAAATCCCGATCTAAATGCCTACTAAAAATAAATAACCTATCCTTACCTACTTCTAAATAATGTTAATCCGAATCATTATACTCATCCCCTACTTCCATATCCATAACATCTAATAATTCCTGTGCTTCTGGATATGGTGAAAAAAAAAATTCAACTGTATTTTCGCCGAATTGATGAAATTAATGGGTCTGGCGAAATTAACAAATTTATTTATTTTTTGCCAATTTTTCTAGAGAAGTTTTGACTAAATTTCCCAATTGGAATCATATTAAAATATTTTCAAATGTCTGTCCCATGTATTAAAAGGATGTGAACATTTGAGGGCATATCTAATACCAGCTGTATAAAGATACGTAAATCTCTGCAGTAACATTCAAGTAAGCACGAAATTTTTCGAAATTAATTTTTTTCTCAGATGAAGTGATTTGGAGGATTACTGCAAACCGATAAATTAGGCTGCTGTCTATACCAGTTATTCGTGAGGTTATTTCGTGATTTATCAAGAAAGTTCTGGCAGTGTTACCATCGTTTCGTTTGTTATCCCATCTCCTTGTTTAACAACATCCAGTATTATTCCTAGCTCATCTCTAAAGGCTTTTTGAATTGCGTTATTTCTTTCTTCTTGCAACGTTTTATTTTCTCCCTTTGCCGACCATGACTTGAAATCTATATCGTATGCAATATGGAAGAAACATTTCATGCATCTTATCCATAAATGAAGGGTTGAAAGTCCGTACTTGTAAATATCTTTCCTTAAAGGTTTTTTTTTATAAACAAAACATCCAAAAGACTATTCATTTCAGAAGGTTTGGTAAGACAAATAGGACAAGTGGATGAAGACCATGTTTCAGATGGTACGAATTTTGTCGTCTATCATAGTCAAATTAAGATCGTGCTAAATAATAATATCTACATTGCAATGTGTTGGAATTAGATTTTCGGTTTCGGTTTGCATTTCTTTTAACTGTTGAGTAACCATATCAGGTGATTCTTTAGTACTCAAACTTTATCGGTCTACAACATCGCGTAGATGCGGGTGCAGGATTTTCCCATAGTCTACTATTCATTTTTGAATCGAGAGGTACACAACTTGTCATGAATAACGAGGATTCTTCCTGTTCTGAACTTTCGCGGTCTTCAAATTTTTGTTTATATAAGCTCTGACTAGATGCACCATCAGAACCCTATTTAGTAGTAAGAATTAATTCTCAATTTGGCTGTATGTTCAAGTTGCAAGTTTTAACAATTCTTTTAGCTGTTAGATCGAGAATCGATTGTAAGCGTAACTTTGCCATTTTCTCTGTGATAACAACATCTTCTTGTGGTGGATAACAATTTTCCTTTTCTTTTTTGAGATTGTCTTGGTTCAAACCAAGGCACTGAAATGTGTATAAAAACTATAATCTTTTATGCGCCTTGTTTTGAATCCGTATCGACTAGTGCAAAAATACCGCTGCAGCATGTGAAATAAAATCATTTTTTTCTAAGAATAGCAAATATTAGCAAATACAAATTTTGCGCTTTTCTTCTCTAAAGGTGGCTCTGTCAAACAACATATTTGCCAACTTATACAAATCTAAAAATTTTTTTAGAAGTCAACGGAAACATTAACTTTGTAAAAGAAAATACTGTAACGAAAAAAAAAACGTTACCCGTGTATTTACTGCATAATTTTTCAAAAACTTAACAGAATTATATTACCAAAGGTCTATAGATTGTGCACACAAAAAATAATTTTAAAACAACTAATACTTTTGTAGTATTTTGTTTTCAAAATGGGCAACATTTTTGCCTAAATTTTTGTGAGTTATGGAAGGGCAAGTTTCAATTAAGTTTATTTGGAAACTAAAAGTTGTAAAAAAAAATAATGCGAACCAACATAGCCTGGGGTATTGCCAATTTGTGATGATGAAAAAAAAAGTACTTTTCAATGTTGACTTTATACCCAGATGTCCACTTTTTCCATATCAACACACTGTGCGGCGGCTAGTTCTATTGGGTAGCACAAAAACGTTCGGACGGTTGTTAGTCGTGACATTGCCTCCCTCTTAAACCTGATCGTCCCGATCAGATACTTCATGTCCGTGATATGCTTTCAACCTGTTGAGGTGGACAACTTTCAGTTTGCTTTTGGGGCTACACTGAATTCCATACACTACGTCATTAATTCTTTTGATGACCGTATAGGGTCCTTCCCATACGGTGTTAGCTTGGGAGATCTTCCTTTCTTCCTTTGCGGGTTATATAACCAGACACTTTATCATTCATCCGAAATCCCCTAGAGTTAGCTTGCCTACATTCGGTCACTGGCGAGACGTTCAAACGGTAGTCCCACATCATTCTGTTTCATCTTCCCACTGGATCCTGTCTGGGGTCCTTGACTTGAGGCACAGGTTGAACACTGCTGGCACCATGATTTCACATCCTGGCAGTAGTTGACCCAATAAAATCTGTCGCGGATCTTGTCAATCATTCCGTTAACTCCGAGATGAACACCAAACTTTCTATTATGTAATTCGTCCAGAACTTCCGATACCCTCTTCCTTGGTACCACTAACTGCGTCTTCACTACTTTGCCATCGGCGCTTTCCCAGGCTCGTTTAAGGAGCCCATTTTCAACTACCAGGGAGTCCCACTGAGCCCACAGAGATTTAAAAGTAGATCCCTTAGTTGAAATATCTTTCCAGCTCGGTCTCGGTTGACGTTCTTCCTTAGCTTTCAGTAGTAGTGCTATTTCATTATCATATCATCAAGCTGATCTTTCTTTAGTTGCTCTGTGGTCCACTGCTGATCAACCTTAAACTTGATTCGCCTAATGGGAGTGATTCCTTCTCGTTGGTCAATTCTTTGGCGATGTTTATAATTATCCTCACATGACCTTCTGGATAAAGCATCTGTATTACTATGCCATCTTCCTTCCCTGTGCTTAGCCTTAAAGTTATATTGTTTCAACTCTTCCTGACTAGGCTTTGAACTGCTGTTGTCTCTGGATGGAGCTGCAGGTCGTAGTTGTACTCGACAGTCTCTCTTAAAATGCCCAATGTTGCCACATATATAGCACTGATTTGAAATATTTCGGTTACGTGGCCTATCTTCTAGTGGCTTCCGAAATCTTTGTACTTGACAGTCCCTTTTGAAATGCCCAGTCCTGCCGCATTTATAGCACTGATTTATAGCCTTTCGATTACATGGTCTAACTTCTGTTGGCTCCCGGAATATCCGTACTCGATAGTCCCTTCTGAAATGCCCAGTCTTTCCACATCTATAGCACTGATTACGGTTGTATGGCCTAACTTCTAGTGACTCCCGGAATCTCCCCGTGCCCCGAAGAATTTCGGTTAATTTCTTCAAAATACCGCCCATTTCAGTTAGTTCACAACTGTTCGCCAAAATTTCTTCCTTGATGGATACGTCCCTGATTGCTGGCTTAGAGATGTTACAGGCCGCCTCGATTTCCAGAGCTCTACCCAAAACTTCACGACTGTTATCAAATTTGGCTAGGCGTAGCATTTTCGGAGTTTCTGGATCTCTAATATTATCCACGAAATATTGGGCAGCAAGTTCCTCTTGAAATTCTTCTGTCACTCCCGGGTAGGCCTATGTAATGAGACGTCTAATGTCTGCCTCAAATTCTTGCAGGTTTTCACCAGGCTTCTGATGTCGGGACTTAACTTGTGCCGGATAGAGCTGTCTTCTATGTTGGTCGCCAAATCGTCTCTCCAGGACAGCTACAAGTATGTTATATTTCCCCTGTTGGTTGATGGGAATTGTCTGCAGTAGTTCCAGGGCAGATCCACGAAGCACTGCCACTAGTGATGTAGCCATTTCTTCATTCTTCCAACCGTTGGCAACAACAGCGGCTTCAAATTGCCTTTTGTACATTGTCCAGGATGTTTGACCGTCATAGGGTGGAGGTTTAATATGTTGTCCTGTGGCGAATACCCTCTCGGTGGCTGCTTGATTTTTTAGTCTGGAAACTTCTGCTTGTAGATTCTTCATTTCTTTTTGTACGTCTCCTACTTCTTTTTGTACAGTTACAACTTCTTTTTGTATATTGTTTACTTCTTTTTCAAATTTCTCATTTTGCCCGTCCAATATTTTCTGTAATTTTCCTTGCTCGCCAATAATTACATCCAGCATCCATTTCTGCAGCTGTTCTTGTTCTGCTTGCCTTCTACCTTCAGCCTCTTCCCGTTCCGCTTGCCTTTTATCTTGATCTTGTAAAATTTTCTGAAGCCGGTCCTGTTCTGCTTGCCTTCTACGTTCATCCTGTTCCCGTTCCGCTTGTCATTTATCTTCTTGATCTTGCAAAATTTTCTGAAGTCGGTCGTCCTGTTCTTTTTGCATTTTATCTTCCTGGTCTTTTAAAAATTTCTGAAGCCGGTCCTGTTCTGCTTGCCTTTTACGTTCATCCTCTTTCCGATCCGCTTGCTTTTTATCTTCTTGATCTTGAAAAATTTTCTGCAGCCGGTCCTGTTCTATTTGTCTCTCAGCATTTAGATTTTCCCTGAAATCGGCCAACATTTTATTAATTTGCTCCATTTCTGCCATTTGTTGCCTTGTATTGACCATATAATGTTATAAACTTTTACCAGAATCTACCAATCAAACGGTCTTGTTGACGTACTTGTACCTCTTCTTTCCTCGAAAAATACTTCGCAAGTCCGGTCCCTTCACAATCCGACTTCTGACACCAAATGTTACGTTTTTACCGTGGGTTCTTAACATAATTACAACTTTGCTATTTTCAACTAATACCCTCTGCATTCACTACCACTGTACACAATTTAACACTCTAAACTACTCTTATAACTTTACAACTAATATCTATTTAACACTCAATGATTAACTGAACTGAACCCTAACCGAGTGACTAACATTCGCCTTAGGTCTGCTTATATATAATCTCCAATCTATCACGAATATTCGGGAAGTATTCCGAGGCCACTCTATATGATCTCGACGAGGCCATCGAGATAATTCCAGCGATCCTGAAACTTCGCGGCCGGCCGGGCGATGATTCATACAGACATAGAAGCGAGCGGCACTGCGGCGGCTAGTTCTATAGGGTACCACAAAAACGTTCGGACGGTTGTTAGTCGTGACAATATTTTAAAAGTAAATAAAGGGTGTTTTATACTCACAAGATGCAAGAAGCAGTGTTATAAATAATATTTACCTTTTCGATTATGGAAAGAATGGACATTATTAAACATTATTCCCTATATTGTGCACACCATACGGCAAATCTCCAGTGAGCCTACGTCTTCACTGCTACTCAAGATTGTTGATGTGCTGGGGAATGGACCAATTTAGTGTGGCGGGGGACAATCGGCTTGGTCGTGCCCAGAAGTCGTTCCTTAACATCCTGGGGCGCTTTTTGCCAACCTATTTAGTTATTAGCTTTAATAGTCAATGGAAGGGCGGGACTCCCACAGCAGCATTTTGATGCCAAATGCATCATCACATATATGGTTATTTTGTCTTTTAGCGACCGATGCGATACGTGAAACACCTCCAGGGTGGTGGGGGAGGACTGCCACGGTTGTATAATAAAATCGACACATTTTATTAGCATATTTACTTAAACGTAAAGTTATTTTATTTTTTCTGTGTGAAAATGTGTTCTTTATTCACTCTGTAGGTAGGCCAGAAAATGCGTGGGCGAAATATAGAAAGGAAAAATATAAACAGGTTTCTTATACGTGTTCTGTAAGTAAAGGTTTAGCAAGTGATTTATTTATAATTAAGAAGGTAATTTTTATCTATAAGCATTCTCCTAGAATTTTTCATCTCTGCTTAAGGACCGTTTCTATTACTCTATAATAATTTAAGGCACAGGGGCTCTTCAATTTTTTTTGGCCCCTGCTAAGTTTGCAATTTTATGTTATTATTTTTTATGATTTCATATTGTTCTGCACCAATTTATTAGTTTTAATATAAATTGACGAAGTATTAAAATTATTTTTATCTAAGTTGAATACAAATTGTAATTAATTACCGAGTTAATTACCTATTGCAATTGCACCTGAAATTTTAACCTCTTAAAGTTGTACAATTATCTCTCGAATATTGTTATTCCTGACTGTTATAATATACCATGACTGCCTAGTTCGTACCGGTCTTATCAATTGGGGTTTAGTATTTATGGCACAAAAGAGAAAGAATGAAATGCTAAAAGAAGATTTTTCTCAGGTGTCATAAATGCATTGTTCCGCTAGAGATTCCTCTTAATCAGATGTTGAATTTGACGAGCATTTCTTGTCTATTTTAGGTATTATGAGTGGCATTAATTTCTGTATACCTATATCTACTTGTCTATGTTGTCTAAGTTTATTACTTATAATTGATATATCATATTACCGTTTTTTTTGGTGAAACTAGTTTCTTGTAATCCCAGTTCTGCAGGGTCAAAAGAGCTTCAATGTAGTGCGGATGCAAATTAAAACGAGTAGGCGGAGGTAAACAGCGGCGCTACGTTTGTTAAAAATCAAATTATACTTTTATGCAAATGCAACACTTGAGCTGTACAGGGTGGCTCGAATTCGAGTCTGTGTGGGGATCTCGAAAAGGATAAATCTATTTTGCTGATCAGGAGAGGCTGCTAATCTAAATGTAATTGTACAGAAACGAATAACTTACTCAAGTGGGGTCACTCAACAGAGATGCGGTCAACCTAATAAAACATTTTTACAGCATTACCGCATTTGACCGCCCCCACCTGCCGCCGCAATATGGAAGAATTGAAATATACAGCTGATTTTCAGGCAGATTTCACTCATCAGTGCGGTCAACACAGAATAACATTATTACATCATAAACACGTCTGACCGCCCTCACCTGCCACCCCAATATCGAAAAATTGAAATATACGGCTGATTTTTAGGCATATTTCATGCGGTCACTCATCAGGGGGTGCGGTCAACACAGAATAACATTATTATATCATAACCGCGTCTGACCGACCCCCATCTACCGCTTGAATATCGAAAAATTGAAATATAGGTACACAAGATTTTTAGACATATTTCATACGGTCACTCATCGGGGGTGCGGTCAACACAGAATAACATCACATCATAAACGCTTCTGACCGCCCCACCTGCCGCCCGTATATCGAAAAATTTAAATATACAGCTGATTTTTAGGCAGCTTTCATGCGGTCACTCATCAGGGGGTGCGGTTTTTTTATTATTATTTTTTATGGCAGTGGCACACACACTAAAGGGAGATCCTATGGCGCTCGACGAGCGGTGTGTGTGCTAAGATGTTGATTGACACGGTTCTTGAATATTTGTAGGTTGTAATTAGTGGGAAACAGATGTCCTGGAAGTGAGTTCCACAGTGATGCAGTGCGCCAGACAAAGGAGTTCTGGTAAAGCGATGTTCTAGGTGTTTCTTCTTCTGTTGTACCGAATTTATGTTTGTATTTAGGCCTCTTATGTTGTAGAAATCTATTCTAAATTGGTTCGGTATCTTTGTTGTTTGTGAATTGCGGAATGAAGGGCTCCCAGGGCCACCCAGCGCCCGGAGATTCGAATGGCTGGGGAGTTTACTTCCGGAATATTTTGATCCTGGAAGCAACATCATGTCCATATATTACTACTGTGGAGCCCGGCACCACCGGCGCGGAAGCGGAACGTGATTTGGGAAAACCACTTAGCGCTTCCCAATTCTGGTGGGGTGGTCTTTCTTTCACCGGACGATGCGAGTAAGCTTATGCATCTACCACCTAGTGCCGCTGCCACTCGAAGCATCGGCCCCAGACTCATTCCTTTGGCAGTCCCTAGTCTGACAGGGGTAAAAATGGGGTTTGTTGTATCACTCCCCAGTGATCAGCTCCAGACTTTGTACTTTGGTGTTCTCCAGCCTGGAGGAGGACGATGGGATTTGATGGGCCACATCCCGTGGCAACTCGGAATGGTGGGGGCGTCACTCCCCGTAATCAAACTGCTCTTACCAGTTTGACGTTCCTGCCAGCCAATACAATGCAGCCCCTTTTGTCACAAACTGTCATTGATCGGCCCCAGACTTTGTACTTTGGTGTTCTCCAGCCTGGGAGAGGAGCATGGGATTTGATGAGCCATATCCCATGGCAACTCGGAATGGCGGGGGCGTCACTCCCCGTAATCAAACTCCTCTCACCAGTTTGAGGTTCCTGCCAGCCAATACAATGCTCTTGTCACAAACTGTCATTGATCAGCTCAAGACTTTGTACTTTGGTGTTCTCCGGCCTGGGGAGGACGATGGGATTTGATGTGCCATCACATCAACACAGAATAACATTATTACATCATAGCCGCATCTGGCCGCCCTCACCTGCCGCCCCAATATTGAAGAATTCAAATATACAACTGATTTTTAGTCAGATTTGATGCGGTCAACACATTATAACATGATTACAGCATAACCGCGTCTGACAGCCCCCACCTGCCGCTCCAATATCGAAAAATTTAAATATACAACTGATGGGTTATGATGTAATAATGTTATTGTGTGTTGACCGCACCCCTGATGAGTGACCTCATGAAACTTGCCTAAAAATCAGTTGTATATTTAAATTTTTCGATATTGAGGCGGCAGGTGGGGGCGGTTAGACGAGGTTATGATGTAATAATGTTATTCTGTGTTGACCGCACCCCTGATGAGTGACCGCATGAAATCTGCCCAAAAGTCAGTTGTACATTTCAATTTTTCGATATTGGGGCGGCAGGGTGTGGGGGCGGTCAGAAGCGGTTACGCTGTAATAATGTTTTATTGTGTTGACCGCATCCCTGCTAGGTGACCGTATGAAATCTGCCTAAAAATAATCTGTATATTTCAATTTCAAATTACATTATTAGCTGCTGGTCAGCAAAATAGGTACCGTGCGTTCAATTTATCTTGATAACATTTTGATTCGCTGTAACTTTTTTGTTTTTAAAGATATCAAAGCAAACAAAAAAAACAAAATGTAGTAGCCAAGTTTTTTTTCTACGTTACATATAAAACAAAACTGACAATTTTCTGGCATATAAGTCTACTTATATTTTTTTTAAAATGGAACACCCTGTATATTACTAAATTTTTGGACTCTCTAGAGAAATCTAAACATATATCGTGTATAATATCCTATACCTTTAGTTGTGTACGAAATATTGACAGTTGAAAGTCGGACATTTTGACACATTTACAGGCTCTAAAGTCTGAACCGCACGAGATCAAAGAAAACGGTTTGCACATTCCTATCTTAGGTTTTCATAAGCTATCGAATGACAATAACTTTTTAAAAGTTCCGATTCATTTTATCCGCGGGTTAAATTATTCGAGGTTAGTGTCATTCGATAGCTTATGAAAACCTAAGATAGGAATGTGCAAACCGTTTTCTTTGATCTCGTGCGGTTTAGATTTTAGAGCCTGTCAAAGTGTCAACATACCCGACTTTCAACTGTCAATATTTCGTAAACAGCTAAAGATAGGTATAGGATATTATACACGATATAAGTTTAGATTTCTTTAGAGAGTCCTTATAGGTATGTCAAAAAATTGTTAGTGTTTTGTTTTATATGTAACTTAGAAAAAAACTTGGCCACCAACCCTACTAAGTATTTGTTTTTTGTTTACCTTGATAACTTTAAAAATAAAAAAGTTACAGCGAATCAAAATGTTATCAAGATAAATTGGACGCACGGTACAAAAATCAACAGATATGATGAAATTAATTGAAAAAATAATAAGTTAGGTCATTTTCCAGAATTTTACAGCTAATAAAAACTACCTATTATAGCCTAAAAAGGTAAGGCAATTATGAACATTGTGCGTTTATTAATGTTTGCATATTATATTGACGTACAGAGACAATGTTTGATGATCAGATCAGCATCAGAGACACTCCGTTTAATGAGTATACTTTGCATTGCGTATAATATAAAACCCTTAATAGTTTTCTAATGATAGGAATATATTCTAGTGAGGAGAAAACTACGGAAATATATATTAAAAATACTTTTCTGATTTTTCTCTAATTCATACTGATATAATCAATTCTTATTTTCCAGTAGGTATTTGAAAACTGACATGCACTTAAATGAACCATCTATGTTTTATAGTAAACGTACCGATATGTAAAAACAGCGGAACTACTTTTAGAAAATGGTTGATATTATTGCTATGTAGATTAAAATAAATAGGTAGCTATTTTAATCCCTGTCGTATTATTACTAATAAACATAAGTAACTTTTTGTTTATTCACGAAGATGAACATCTAAAATTATATTAGGTACGTTATTATATATATTATATTATTACATTATCAAGATTTAACATTTCTGGTAAAGCGATGTTCTAGGTGTTTCTAGTTGTACGACGAACTGGTGCGCTCCTGCCGTCTGTCGGGACTGTCTGACAGGAGTTGCCAGGGACGGGATGATGCGGGCCAAATCCTGGGAACATCTGCCATGAAAATATCTGTAAAACAGAGACATATCGGCCACATGTCTGAGATGTTCCAGACTATCCAGATTCCGGGTCAACTCCGGATCCCCGACGAGACGCACAGCCCTCTTCTGAATGGAATCCAGCAGCTTTAGGGTATGCTTTGGTGCGGCACCCCAGATATGTGAGCAATATTCTAAGCACGGTCTTATTTGCGCTTTGTACAACAAGAGCAACTGCTGCGGTGTATAGAGTTTTTTGTTGCGAAATAGCACACCAAGCTTCTGGAAGGGTGATTTTGCGATGCTAGCAACATGGTCATGCCATGACATATTGCTGTTGACCGAGACACCCAGCAGCCCGATTGACGAGGATGAAGGAATGGTCGATCCTGCCATAATGATGTCAGGGCCCGCTGTATTGACCCTCTTAGTAAACGTTGCTGCTTGGGTCTTTGCTGCATTGAACTGGACCAAATTTCGGTCGCCCCAAGTTTGAACTTTCTCCAGGTCTTGATTAATTGTTGTAATCTGCTCCTGTCTGCGGTGATGAGTCTCAGTCGCTGGTAAGGGTTTTTCTGATCTAAAGTGGGAGACAAGGGTACTGTCATCTGCAAAACTGCAAACAGGATTATTCGTTTCGATCAGCAGGTCATTAATATAGATGAGGAACAGAGTTGGTGACAGTATTGCGCCCTAAGGCACGCCCGCGTTGATGGTGAATGTAAATAAAAATCAAAATTTGAATCTAGAAATATGTACTAGTAAAGAATCAAGTATTGTATTGTTTTTGCTGCACATTGGCTACATTGGGTTCATTTGATTCGCTTTTTTTTTTTATTAAAACACATGAGAAACACTTAATATATTCCTTCAAACATCAGGTATTTCCATTAAATATTTCCTGTCACTACTCTTTGATTGACATCAATGCTTTTGATGTAGATATGTTCTATATTGTTGTGGAGGATTCATTTTTACCTTGGAATTGATTGCCTTTGGCTCCACAAATGATTAAACTTGGTTTGAATTGTTATAGAGCCTCTTCGGCCCAGGCTCCAGGATGTAAACTGCACAAGTGCAAGTTTAGTGACCCTAATAAAATGTGTACCTATATATCGTCGATTCGATATCAAGTCTGATATCGTTTTCAAGAAAGGCAAAAAAACTAACAATGAAAATGGTTAGCAAATACAATAAAACAGTAAAAAGCTCTTGCAGATTGTCAGCCTGACAATCTGCACGATAAGAGGGTTTATCAAAATTTCACGGGAATATTTGCAAATTAGGAAATGTCTTGACTTTTTTCATTTTTCGTTTCATACAATTTTCGTCATTTAAAGGGGAATGCAAGATTCTGACGTCATATCGAAAGCCTAAAATTACATATCTCAAATCAGCAAAACGTAAATATCCAGACTTTGATATTGAAAATAATTAATAACTGCAATTCACAATAAACTTTCCGTAAACCAGATCAAATATCTGATGTTATCTGTGAGGTTTTGACGTGATGAATCGGGTCGATTGCAGTCGCTCTGACAAAATACATCACCGGCACAGGTGCATTGTGTAAACGTCATATGGTTAGGCACCTAAATGCTCACTTTTGCCCTAATTTGACCGACACTGGATCTCTTACTGTTTTCGGGATCCCCATACATAGACTCGAATTTGAGCCACCCTGGGGGATATCATTATATTTTTTACACCCATCTACAGAGTTTATTAAACGAGATAGGCAACCAATTTTTATATAAAAGTTTTATGGTTTCTTCTCTCTTATCTTTTGAACATATCAGTAAAAACATATGAGTTAAAAATTCTTAAAAGATAAGAAAATTTAACTTCACCTTTTTTAAATGGAATACCCTGTATATTTTTAGGATGAAAGTCCTATTTATCCCGATTTCAAAAATATATAGTTTGTCGGTATTTGGTTCAGCCATTTTTGAAATAACAAGTTTGTTATTTAAAAATATAATTTAATAATCAACTTCAACATTACCTTGAAAACAAAACATTTTATTGATTTATACTTTTTAATGGGTTAACAATCTGTATTTTTTTCATTGTTTTGAATTAATATTGGATCAGTAAATATACTTAACATTTTGTTTTCCAAGGTAATGTTGAAGTTGATTATTAAATTCTATTTTTAAATAAAAAACTTTAGTTATATCAAAAATAACTGAACCAAATACTGACAAACTATATATATTTGAAATCAGGATGAAAAGGACTTTCATCCTAAGTAAAAAATATACAGGGTGTTCCATTTAAAAAAGGGAAGTCGTTAATTTTCCTTAACTTTGCGATGCTTATTTCTTTTTAACAGAGTCAAAACATGCAACTTGTATATAAAAAGTTTTTGCCTATCTTCTTTACTAAACTCTGTAAGTAGGTGTCAAAATATAAATGAAAACCCTGTGCATAGGTATCTTGTATTTCTTGTAAACATTTCTCATGGATATGGCACATAGGAAAATAGTGACAAAATACAATAGTCTTTAAGTGGGTTTTTAGTATTTATTACTTATTGTACCAAATCTCTTTTTTTTCTACGGTTTAGGTAATTGCCAAATTTACACGTGCATTAACCACTTTAACCTATTCGTCCAATCCTTACAACCATAGCTTTTACCTGGTTGAACATTCTATATAAATTGCAGCATTGAAGTACATTGCCGAACTTAACCTTGTAGATTTAGAATTCTTTGTATGATTTTCCTCCCATAAGGCAAATAGGAGTATATTACACAATAAGTGTGATAAGTAAGGTTGCGTACGCACAGGAACCGTGGAAAACGAACCAAACCCGAGTTTTTCAATCATGCAAGTGTCTTTAAAACCAAAGTCATTTAATCTAAAGAGATCCGACAACTCATTCATAAAAATCCGAAAACTTGCATCCAATATCATCAAACACTCAACTCCTTATATTTTTATGAATCACGACAAAACTTTATCCCCCAAATCCTGGTGAACAAGACTCGTTCCCCACTACTAAATGTAGGTAGTGTTGCCCGCCTGCGCATGTGAAAAAGCATGGACAGTCCATAGGCGTGGGGTTTGAAATCTTGAGTTCCTCATAATAATAATTATAATAAAGTAAATACGTTTAGCTTTAAATGATGGTATTTATCTCGGGTGCATTATTTAAAATAAATTTATGTTTCATTTATAGTGTGTGGGATTATCAATGTCGGCTAGATATGGGTTCTGAAGGTTAGTTAACTCAAAATAGTTGTTTAACTAATGAATGCGGAAAGTGATACTTTTCCGCATAGGCATGTATTCGAGTGCGGAAAAGTCACTTTCAGTATGAGCTGGAAACAAAATTTTAAAAGGAGCGTGTGGAAAATACTTGTTTGCTTTTCTGCAAGCAAATAAGCGCTCGCAGCAAAAAGCAAAGACCTTTAACCTAAAAATGTCTTTGAGAAATAGTATACAAAGAGTTGTTTGGAAAAATCGAGAGATTTTTATAATACAGGGTTAATATAATTCAGGGTTAATGGTCGTAGAAAAAATAGTATATTCAACTTACATTTAACGGCTATTAAGAGCCTAGCATGAGAATGGGAACAGGACCGTAGGCGAATGTCATAATGAATGGTCGTTTCATAATATACTATTAAGCAGTAAATATTTAAATAAAACTTCCAAAACTTATTTCCTGAATGATTTAAAATTTGAAGACGGAATTTATGAGACACCGAAAATACACAATTTTATCCGGATTTAAACGTTTTTGTGATACATAAACTTTTCCAGCTCTTAATGGTTAAAAGAAAAATTAAGTAATCCCACTGCTAGCCTAAAATTAAATTAGTTTTCATTATTTTAGGGACAAATAAAAAAGGAACTGAAACATAAAAATTTTGGTTAAAAACATACAAGTATGACAAATAACTGATTAATGACTACATAATATATTGAAAAAGTAGCTTAATAACTATTTTCTTCTTTTAAATACTTTTATTTTAAGTTCATTATATATACTACTACACTGACAAAAACCTGCTAAATAAACTGGTTTATCTAGAGAAAAAGTATTAAATCTAGAGTATTTTGTAGTAATTTTG
>MU182036.1:561377-589974 GCA_016904865.1 Pissodes strobi
GGTCAGTTGGAAAGTATGATTTTATGTAGGTTATGTATTTAGTTAAAAAAAAAGTTGATGATAACGCGATAAATTACAATAATTTTTGAATTATTTACTACTCAAAATTCCAAAGTTCACAGAAATTATTGCTATGGTGTAATATATTTTTATGACAAGATAATATGCAACAATACATTTTATTATTTATTAATTTCTTTAGTTTATTCATAAATACTGTATTCGCCTTCATATCGACTGTTCTGAAACTTAATTTTTGTGTTAATTAAGCCCGACAAATAGTTTTGTTATCATCGGAAGTATTTCCAATTACAACGACTGGCATTGTAATATTCGAAAAATAATTTTTTGTAGGTAGTATGGTTGAAATATATAGGCGAAAGAAACTGGGCGCAAGCTATGTTGCGATTTTTGTACTTTAAACTGTCAAATCTCATAAAAACGTGCTTTTAAATCGTTTTTTAAATAGCAAAAATCCAAATTAACCAATATTTATGTTATACAGGGAATTCGAAATCATAGACCGTTTACTAAATAATTATCTCTAGTCTAATTGTTTACTATACGGACGCATGCTAACCGTTTTTTATACTTTAAACTGTCATATTGTGTCTGCCTATTTTCATATATTTTTAATAGCTTCTCAAAAATTCGAGTAATGTTCGAATTTTAAATTGAATGCTTAACATTTTTAGAAGGTATTTTAACATGTTTTCTATATTTTAGTGGTTATGAACTTTTAATTAGAATAGTTCAAGAATAATTTCTTTTATAATTTTATAATATGTTATGTGTTTTTCTTCACGCGCCAGAATAATTAAACGCATTTAAAATGCTTTAACTATATTCTCCAAAAATAACTCCCAAGGTGTATTTCAAATAAAACAATGAGTGTAACGAAGTGATGGATGATTTGCTTAGGTGTGTAGTGGTGTACGCGAATGAGTCATTATTGTATTTTTTTTGAACATATAAAAATAAACAAAATACGATTTCTTATTAAGTAAAAAATTAGCTTTATTTCTTTCAGACATACGTCCTTAACTCCTTATTAACATAATTGCTTGTTTACCTTCCTTAGAAAAACACCTTCTAAGTTTATAAAATTAACTGGACCCGGTATCTGGATAGTCCGGAACACCGCAGACATGTGGCGGAGATTTCCCTGGTTTATAGATATTTTCACGGCAGATGTTCCCTGGATTTGGCCCGCATCATCCCGCCCCCTAGCAGCACCTGTCAGACAGTCACGAGACAAACGGCTACGGCGCATCCGTTCGTCGTACAACTGGAAACACCTAGAACATCGCTTACAAGGACTCCTTTATCTGGCGCACTGCATCACTGTGGAACTCACACATCTGTTTCCCGCTAATTACAATACAACTGTTTAAGAACCGTGTCAATCAACATCTTCGCATACACACCGCTCGTCGAGTACCATAGGATCTCCCTTTAGTGTGTGTGTCACTGCTATAAAAAAATTATATAGGTACATTACCAAAGACCATGAGGGGTCACTTTGGGTCGTTGCAGCGCCGAAAAAGTCGCGAGGATTGAAAAAACTGAGGCTATAGTTCGATAGGACATTTCTGGGAGAAAAAGTCTAAATGCTTCTCGGTTTCGAAAATGTCGGGAAAATGGATTTTTCAGGGAAAATGTAAAACAAAAGATCGATTTCTATGTAAAAAAATTAATATTTGTATTATTTTTTCTCTAAAAGGATTTTTTTTTTGGAAAAGCCGACTACTTCACGAGAATTTAGGCCTAAAACCTTATTAGAAGGCGCTTTGGGAGTGATAATGTATTTTATGCAGGGTGCGCTAATTGACTTTAACTCTTTGTCATTTCGAGTTTTGACACGAGGATATATGAGCAGAACTTACAAAAAAAAAGCGCATAGATCCAATTGAAAATGCCGAATTGGTGATTTTTTGTTTTGATTTTCAGTTTGAAAAAGCTACGTTAAGCGGACATATATAGCCAACATATAGCTATTTAACCCTCTGGTAGTCGGGTATTTTTTTTTAATGCTTACTCACCCCGGTCTCTCAAACCAGGTGAGCCTAAAAATAGGAAAGGAAACTTTTTCTTGTTTGTTGTGTAAGACTTTGAAAAAATGATATAAAACAACCCCTTTTAATCAAAAAAGTTTATTACCCTATATTTAACATAGGTAGTTTTGAAGAAAATGTAAAAAGATAATTTTTGGATAAACATATTAGCATATAAAAAGAAATTAAAACCTAACACATACATAATGGTAACTAAACATATTTGACACAAACTGGTCCAAAAGCTTGCTTAGAGCCACGTATTTTGGTCGCATTTCCCTGCAGTTCCGACAAACACCGATAATATGTTCCAAACACATGTACGTATTGAATTTGTAACACAAAAAACGAGTTCTTCTTTTTTTTTTGCCAGCCGCAGTAGGTCATCTGCGTGCAGGTAGTGGCCTTTCTTGAAATTTGTTTTCCTCAGTCTTAGTAACTTCCTCCATAAGTCTGAGCTTCAAAATTCTTGGAGTATTCTTCAAGTAGTAGTCTTTCAAATGAGGATGGATCAGTGCTTTTGCCAAATCTCTCAAATTTCGCGGACGTTAACATTTTTATCGGGGTTATTGCCTTTGTATATCACCTGACAATTGATCCTGCCTTATTAAAAATATTGTAGATTATCACCATTGGCCATCTTCTGTTATTACAGTAGCAATCCTAAGACGCGCACAACTTCTACACCTCCTTTTGTGCTGTTATATGTAGTGACTATTACTGGCTTATATTTCTCACCATTGTCTTGGTCAGTGTCATCATGATGGTGCATACTGGATATAAAAATGACATTTTTGCGTTGCGTTAGGATATAGAAAATCCTCTGTTAAGCCAAACATGCTTGTATGGGTGAGACAATTAGTTGGGTTTGAAAACTCGACCGGCAATTCCCTTTTATTTTTTCCAATTGCAGAAATCTTGTAATCTCGAAGCAGTTTTTTCACAAGACGAATTGATGTGAACCAGTTGTCCATTGTCAGTTGTTAATGTGTGAACCAGAAAGATGTTTGCACAGTCTTAAAATCATGTCATAGGGGCTGTTAGAAATTTATATTTGCCATCAGGCTGGCTTCCCACGTAAATATTCAAGTTTTTAGTGTAAAATACTTTTGTGTCACAAACTGCAAATATCTGGGGGCCATATTTATTGGGTTTAGAGGGAATGTACTGGCGAGCAGAACATTTCCCTCTAAAAGCTGGAAGCATCTCATCAATAGTAACAAACGTCTAGTGATTATAGCCATTTTGACATTTTTTTTACAAACTGATCAAACAACGTGTAGGTGCTAGTTTGTCATTTTTTTCCGATCTGAGCGTGTGTCTTTATCGTCAAGTCGAATGCCGATGAAATCGGAATCTTTGTAAAGTCGTAGTTAGATAGAAGATTTCGACGTCATAACCATCTCTCCTCCAAAGATCTTCTGCGTTTGCGCGACTGGAGTGGCCTAACTCAGCTAAATATAGAAGTCCTATATTTATTATTTATCTCAATGCACAGATTTCAATTTTGTCACTCTGATTAGCGTCTCGTACTTGTAAAAAATTATCTTGAAGGGAAACAATGTA
Source organism: Pissodes strobi (assembly GCA_016904865.1). Classification (NCBI taxonomy): domain Eukaryota; kingdom Metazoa; phylum Arthropoda; class Insecta; order Coleoptera; family Curculionidae; genus Pissodes; species Pissodes strobi. Next base: position 564,998 of record MU182036.1, read on the forward strand.
TTTATTCGTATAATGTCGTCCAGGAAATAATTCCAAATCTCCACGTTGGCGCGGCGTGTTTCAATTTTTTGGTCGCCTGTGTTGGCCCTGCGCCCTGGTAAGCGAACTATTATCTTTTCTTCCCGGGTTCTAACAGCTTTTGGCCCTCGATGATGCTTTTCCCAGCTGGTTTTACCATCCTTGCCTAAAATAATAGACATTTAGTTTGATATGGCCAATATATTTTTTTCGCATACCTAAATAGATATGCGCAGCAGACTGGTTTAACACTGTTTCTTCTGCATCAACAAACTCCTGTTCTCATTCACTGTTGTGATCTAAAACTTTCTCACTGTCCTATTCAGTTTCATCTGATTCGTCCTCGCAAGCAACAACTTGATTATCAGTGCCGTCTAGTCTCCTATGTCTAAGAGTTTACAATTTTGTATTTAAAAAAATATTAAGAAATACGGTTACCTAAGAACTTACCTCTAAAAATTTGTTTACCTTCGTTAGTCGCGCCGGTGTCCCAGGCACCCGAAACTACTCTAACTTTGAGCACTATAATGCAACACTGACCATGCGAGTCATGCGACGACAGACGTCCCACCGCAGCTATCGATGAAGGTACTCGGACGCTCGACCGTTTACGTCGCGTCGGGAACGAGGAGCAGCGGTCATGACAGTCCGCGACATGAATAAGGATATAAGGGTGCTGTCGTCTGCGAAGCTGTAAATAGAATTATTTGTCCTGTCTAAGAGATGGTTGATATAGAGCAGGACAGTGTGGGAGATAATATACACCCTTGAGGAATTCCTCCGAGAGATGTCCATCAATACCAACTTGGATGCTTCGATCCCTTAAGATATTGGAAAGCCATAGAAGCAGTGCTGGTGGTAGTTCGTATGCTGTCAATTCGCTTAACAATCCGTCATGCCACACCGCATCAAATGCTTTGGATATGTCGAGAGTCACTGCACGAGATTCGCCGTAGTTCTCGATGGCTTTGGTCCACAGGTAGTTCACGTAAGTCAGGATATCTCTGGTTGATTTGTGCTTGCGGAAGCCATATTGGCGATCGCGATCGCTTATGATGCCTGCCGATTCGAAATATTTTAAGAGCTGTTCGCTGATCAGTTTCTCCATGACTTCGTACAGTTGCGGACATAAAATTTGGGGCACTAATTTGACATTTTGTGACTTTTTAAAGAATTTTGGTAAATCAGGCTTTTACTTTGACTTCTACCTATATTACCTTTATTATTCTTTTACGGTTCTAAAAGGTTATATGTAATTTAAAGTAAATATCCAAAATTACCTTGAGCAGGTATGTATCTAATTTTTTCAAATTATGTTGCATCAATACACAAACTTTTTAAACATTTTACTAATACAATAATTCGGAATGAACACCTAACTATATTAAATAATGAATAAAAAGTGAGATAAAACGTCAGGACAAAATTTTCAAATGAAACACATAAAAATTAATATTTTGTCGCCCATCAATTTTTCTGGATAACTAAATCCAGTCTTTTAGGCATTGAGGCAACTAAAGTCCTAGCATAGTCCGGGTTAACTGGTTCCATGCTTCTTGGATTCTTTCCCATAAATTGGCGGCATTTTGCGGATGAAAATCATTGTTTCTATTTATTACTTTCACCATGTTGCCTCAAATGTTCTCTATTGGATTTAAATCCGGACTTTACGAAGGCCAAGTAGCACTCGAATATTTCGTTGCTGCATCCAACCTGATACTCTTCGAGCCGTATGTATGGGACAACTATCATGCTGGTAGGTAAAGTTACCTTGGGAAAACTCTGCAGTTACAGTCGGTAGCATAATATTTTCGAGTATATCTATATAAGCTCTCGAGTACTCATCCACCCCCAAACATTCACACTTGTCTATATTTTGGGTACACGGTTCATCAAAAGGAGTATTTGGGGGCCTATATAATCTAACGCGATCACTATAACATGATAAGATTTCGTCTGTAATCACTGCATTATTCCAAAACTCTTAAATATTCCAGCGAAAATCCAATTCGCTGCTCCTTATGAAATTGAGATAAAGAAGGTTTAATAACTGCTGGATGATTTTTATGCGACGTCGTGCAGCTCTGGCAGTTCCTGGAAAACGAGTTTCTGCCTTTGCTGCCACAGTAGACTTGAAAGGATGGTTTCGCAGAACACTTATTAAATTATTATCTTCCTCTCCTGTAGAAACTTGTGGTGGGCCACTTCCTGCCCTTCTTTCGAATGAATGAACTTGTTCCCATTTATTTTTAACGTTGTAAACAGTGCTTTACGGCACCAGGAATCTCTCAGCTACCCTTCGTTCAGACCAACCTTCTTGGATTAAACTTTTCTCATTTTCTCGATTGCTGTTAATCGGGGCATAGCATTACCTGCATTAAAATATTACAAATCAAAATTTTGGTTTTGTTTCAGCATGTCAGTTTCATAGGTAATATCCTGATTTTGAAAGGTGATTTAATAGTATATTATTTTATATGGAGGAAAAGTGATACTTTTCATGGCGCGCTCGTGTTTAACAGCCGAACGGAGTGAGGCTGGTAATAGAGAGCAAGCCATGAAAAGTAACTTTTCCTCCAAATAAAATATGCTGGTTTTTCTTCAAATGTCGACAAATTAATGCAAAAACATATCCTTTTAATAGTAATAATATCTAATTATTATTAAAGATAAATGGGTTCGCAAGGCGGCTTAGACCACGGTCGTAGGTGGCCTTGCTTAGACCGGTGTCGGTGAATATAATGTAACATAAAGCTGTCAATGGACACTGTCAACAATAATTATTTTTTAAGATTGCGTCTCCGATTGCGTTTTAATTCCGTATTGATAAGCAGTTATTGAGTAAGTTCGATCAAATAATAACCAATTTGTTCCTAAATTAGTGATTTTTAGAAATGCAGTCACAAATTGAGTGATAAATACAAATTGTAGTTTAATAAATCTTGAGTTGTTGACGCTTATTTTGTTGTCTGTTTGTATTGTATCTATGTTGCTATGACAACACTTTTACCTCCGCCGGCGGAAAAGTGAAAAGTAAAGCTCCGGCGGAGGAAAAACGAAACTTCACGGCCGCCTACAGAGTCGAGTAATGACGGATTTACTGACGTTTGAAGAAAAAAGTAATTTTTACAATAGAAGAAAGTGCTGCCCCAATTTTTATGTCCACAACTGTACAGGATGGGAACTAAGGCAATTGGACGATAAATATTTCGAATCGCCTTTGGCCTTTCTTAGGGATTGGTTGCACCTGAGCGCATTTCCAGCTAGACGGGAAGCATGCAGATCAGTATGATAGGGAGAAAAGCCTGCATAGTGGAACTGATAGTTCAGCAGCACATTTCTTAAGCACTATTGCGGAGAGGCAAAAACTTTCGACCAGTATATACTTCCAGTCCCAACATATGGAACCGAAACGTGGGCTTTCAACAGCATAATCCACAAACTCCAGGTAACTCAGCGTGCGATAGAACGTAGAATACTCAACATCAAGCTATAAGATCACATACCTAATACGGAAATAAGACGAAGATCAAAGGTAACATATGTAATTCAAAAAATTGCCACGTTAAAATGGAATTGGGCTGGACATATAGGAAGAATGAAAGACAATCGATGGACAAAGCGAATTATTGAATGGCGGCCAAGAGCACACAAGAGAACTAGAGGCAGACCGCAAACCAGATGAACCGATGACATCAACTGAATAGCTGGTCACGAATGGATGCAAAAAACAACCAACAGAAACGAATGGACGCACCTAAGGGAGGCTTACATCCGACGATGGATGGAATAGCTGTCGATGATGATGATGATTGCGGGAACGCCATCCGGTCCTGTGGCTTTGTTATAGTGGTGGTTCTTATGGGAGATTTGAGGGAATATTTTACTTTTAGCATATTGATACGAATAGTTTTTATGGTAAGTTTGTATATTTATTGGCCTGAAATCTCATTTAAGGCGATTTGAAGTTGGAAAATGAGCAGAGATAGGAGAATTTTAATTAATTAATTAATTAATTAAGTGAATTCTAAATACATTTATTCTTTTGACATGTATTGTGTGGTATGGTCTGTGCACGAAACTTATTTAAATATTTTTTTTGCCTATACGCCTTTTTTTTCTCAATATATATGGATATATTTTTCGATGCTACGATTTTAATATTTTCATCTTAACAGAGTAATTTTTCCAGCTACTTGAAAATTACCAACGCTTGAAAAAAATGCTCTCATTGAGTCCCTCCTTATTTTTTTGTAGCTTTTTTTAAAAACTCAAATATGTTGTATATACCCGAATTTCAAATTATATGGAAATCGGATTAACCAAAAAGTTATATAAGAACAAAAAGGGTTCCAAATAACTCACCGAACATTGCGTATAATATGCGCTCTAAAATAATGAGTAATTAATTACGGGTAAAAATGTGAGGGCATTTTTCGTGGTTTACCTATAAACGAGTTTACCGATATTACATTCCATTTTGCTGCCAGAATTTGACTGATTCCCTCATGAAGATATATAGTTATTTACTTTCTGTCTATATTTCTTTATTATCTAAGCTTTCCAGCCAATAACTAATAATTTCGCTGAATAGATTAAAATAATTTAAAAGCACCTGAAGCCAGAAAAATGTAATTAAATAATTATACCTAAACTATTCTAAAGTGTATGTATGCCAAAACTAACCTGGCAGAAATTTCAATAAACATCCATTTGAATCGGACAGGGCCGTACTAAATCCTTATTTATAATGTCTTGCTGATATGTTATTTATTTACTTCTATAATGCTTCTAGATTACCTATATTATTGTTTATAGCGCTGTATCAAGTTAGCGTTTCACTATTGGCACAAATATGAAATGTAAGTAATATGCCATAATATTTTTGCTACGAGATAAACTTGGAATATATAGTGATGAGTTTAAAACTCACAATAATATTCGTGAAAATGTGAAAAAGTTTGGGAACTATCGAAACAAAAATGTTGGCTGCTTTGAGACAGATTGACTGATACCTAATAAATTGAGAAAAGGAGCGTGTAACGAGTGACGTGATGTAAATATTCACTTTTAAAATGTACACTCCAATATAGAAATAGTAGATATAAATATTGGGGAAGGTAGACTACCACTGACCAAAGATGATGGCTCAATAGCGGAAACGGCCAAAGAAAAAGCGAACATTCTTGCCGAAATATTTGCACCAATCTTAGATCATCAAGGAACTCTCCCAACTATCCCGAGAGTGAATTACTCAATGCCAGGTTGGTTTTTCGCCAACGCGAAGTGAAACAAATACGCAAAAGCCTAGACACTTACAAAGCCACAGCACTGGATGGCGTTCCCGCAATAGTGCTTAAAAAGTGTGCTGCTGAACTACAGCTCCACTATGCAGGCTTTGCTCCCTATCATACAGAACTGTATGCTTTCCTTCTAGCAGGAAATGCGAAGTGTAACCAATCCTCGAAGAAAGGCAAAAACGATTCCAAACAACTACCGTCCAGTTGCCTTAGTTCCCATCATGTTCAAAGTCATGGATAAACGGATCAACGAACAGCTCTTAAAATATCTCGAATCGGCAAGCATCATAAGCGATCGCCAGTATGGCTTCCGCAAGCACAGATCAACGGGAGACCTCCTGACTTATGTGACCAAAGCTATCGAGAGCTACGACGAATCTCGCGCAGTGCCTCTCGACATATCCAAAGCATTTGATATGGTGTGGAATGACAGATTGTTAAGCAAATTGACATCATACGGACTACCACCAACTATGGCTTTCCAATTTATTAAGGGATCGAAGAATCCGAGTTGGTATTGATGGACATCTCACGGAGGAATTTAAAATCAATGCCGGAGTTCCTCAAGGGTGTATATTGTCTCCTATACTGTTTCTACTCTATATCAACGATCTCTTAGACATGAGAAACAATTCTATTTACAGCTTTGCAGACGACAGCACTCTTATATCCGCATTCATGTCGTGGACTCTAATGACCGCTGCTCATTGCCCGCGAGCGAGTAAATCAGATTGCAGATGTGGATATGAACGCCATCGTGGAATGAGGCGAGGAAAATAATGTTCAGTGTAACGCAGAAAAGGCCCAAGCATCTTCTCAAAAAAGCAAACACCGCAGGACCTGACGTATCAATGACAGGACAAACACTGGCTGGCCTCATCCATAAGCTTGCTGGGCATCAACGTAAGAAAAGAACATGTCTTGGCGTAATCACGTCACCAAAATCGCCAAGGCAGCAGCACAAAAGCTAGGATCACTCTATAGAGCAAAAAAGGTTGTATAAACCTCATCAGCTCTTACTGTTCTATAAAGCCCAGATAAAACCATCTCTCGAATAGTCCGTCTTGTTGAATAGTCCGTAGAGTTATTGCTTATAGGATGGCTTGATTTCCTTTGTATAATAAAGTTTTACTGTCACGACGTGTATAACGTGACGCCACGTCTTGGATGGCGTGCCGGCTATATAGCTCAGATTCGGGATCGATCTACGTTAGGTGAGAAGAGATTATAAAGAAGGCACTTCTGTTAAAAGCAATAACAATGTCTATTCGTCCAAGATTTGATAAATTTACACTGTACCAGATTACCAAGGTGCGCATGTTTTTTCGATTGAGGTATACTTTTGAATTGTTTATGGGTCTTTGGTCACGATTTTATAATACAGTTTTTGTAAGAGTTATGTTTTATTTATGGTTAGGTTTGACTTAATTCCACTCACAGTTTACACTGCATTCTAACTACTTGACAGATTCTACTTTGAAATTATCTTTCTTAGAACTTTTACTATTTTAGATGTAGAAGCTCAGTTTGCACACATGTGTGCTGCGAAACTCGGGCTTAGGTAGGAAATAAGAATGCAGGTTAGGAACATACGTACAGGGTGGTCCGTTTAAGAGGGGCCTATACCTTATCTCGAAAACTACGGGGGTTGGAAAAAAAAATTAAATACAAAAGTTGTTCCTAGTAAAATGATCTTAATTTTTTTTGGATTGTTTTAATCGTCACTTTTTTATATAGGTACAGGATGGTCAAAGGAAGTTACCTACTTTTTTAAATAAAACACCCTATATTTTATTACATTTTTGGATTCTACTTAAAATTCTAAGCATATTTGACGTATGATGTTATACCTCTAGAGTTAGTAGTTTCACAGATATAAACAGTTGAAAATCGGTACTTTGACTACTTTTCACCTTGGTAGCAAGAAGACCATTAGAGATGGAGTAAAATTAATTTCACATTCCTATCTTAACTTTTCAAGAGCTATTTGACGGTACTAAATGACAGGTGGTACCATGGGTACCAAATCCAAATCTGGTACCTCTGTAGGTACCATCAGTTAGCACCATGAGATAGCTCTTGGACAGTTAAGATAGGAATGTGGAATTAATTTTACTCCATCTTTAATGGTCTTCCTGCTACCAAGGTAAAAAGTAGCCAAAGTACCGATTTTCAACTGTTTATAGCTGTGAAACTACTAACTCTAGAGGTATAACATTATAAAACAAATATGCTTAGAATTTTAAGTAGAATCCAAAAATGTAATAAAATAGAGGGTGTTTCATTTAAAAAAGTGTAACTTTCTTTGACCATCCTGTATATAAAAAAGTGACGATTAAAACAATACAAAAAAATAAAGTTCATTTTATTAGGAATAACTTTTGTATTTAAATTTTTTTCCAATCCCCGTAGTTTTCGAGATAAGGTATAGGCCTCTCTTAAACGGGCCACCCTGTACATATGTGCTTGCAGGGAACTGATTTGGGTTAGAAACTAAGTGTGCCGCACTGATGGTAGTGATGGTTCGCTTGAGTATTTATAATTATAAAATTTGCTGATCGTTGCTTGTGTAAGGTTTATAATCGCTCGCGTTATTTGAAATGTGTGCATAATATTTTCAAAGTTCAAGTTCAAACTTATGACAGGGTGACAATTAGTAGTTTATGCATTTTATTAGTTTACGATATTATACACTGATCGCGCATCTTGAAATCGGCACGTATTTAGAAATAAATGTTGCGTTACGTTGTAGTGTTTATTTCAAGACTGCGATGGCTTGAATTGAGCACGGAAACGTAAATACGCAATTCAGTTTTTTAAATAATTTTTAAACGTGCTCTGTATTTTGAAATTTCCAATCTATAACAGATATAAGCGCTTCGACGTTTTTATGTGAATAATACGTTGGTTAAATTATAGATATTTTTTTACAAAAAAATACGAACTTTTGTAATCAAAAATTAAGAACCATTAACAAAGTTTCAATATTTCAAACAATGTTAACCTAACCTAATATGAAACCTGAAATCAAACAGTAAACATAATGTGATGAATACTGTACTTAAGCTAAATGCTTTAATAGTTTCCCTCATTCTTCTTCATCTTCAGTGATTTTTCTGCCATATACATCGCATCTCTTGCTGGAATAATTCTATATATTTATATAAATGGTTCTTGAGTCTGGAGTAACCTCCAAAGAAAATTATCCGTTGGGACATCCGAACTTCACCTTTTCCTTTTGCCTTTCTCCTTTGTTAATATACTTATTGTCAATCTACAGTTTGTTAAATAACATCCTTTCCAAATATATACCCCCCTCGCGGTTTCAAAAATGCTGACATAGGTCTCCTATACTCGGATTACAATATAACCATATAACCTATGACTGAATCCAATCCTGGTTTACTTTAAAAACAGTGGTAATCGACAATAAGATAAATTTTTGGCGTTTATACCAGTTTTATACAAAACGCAGGTAATTTATTTTTGTAGAGCGTATGTTTTACTTTGAATTTCAACTACCTTTTGGTAGTCGAAAACAAATTTGTTTTCATCTCCGGTAGAAAAACACTGCAAGGTTTATAGGTAGAAATAAAACGACTTGTATTTTGAATACTGATTTTAGTTGATATAGTGGTCCTTAAATAATAGTTTCTTCCACGAATTTATATATATTTTTCTAACGTGTCCTGTTCTAAAAGTAAATTCTATGGTTTCTGTAATACTTTTATAATGGAGATTCTTTCTAGAATCCTTATTCTAAATATTTAAATATTTAAATAAATGTTGACGTGCATACCTACTAAAATTTTCTCCACCAACGTTTGGCAGAACGCTTTCGTATTTACATTATTTGGTATAATGTATTTATACTTTATACTATTGATATTATAGAAAACATAAAAGTTCAAGTTAAGAATATCTTCTGGGAAGCATAAAAGTTCAAGTTAAGAATATCTTCTGCTACCTTCGGCCACGGTATAAATAAATATACGGTAGGTTCACTGGAGACAAATTTCGAATTTCGCCGACAGTGTTTGGCATCGGAGCGAATCCGGATCAATCTGGTTCGTGACCTGCAGTGGCCCTGCTACGAGGGACAATGAGTGTGCAAACGCCATGAGATTGTGTACTGTCGCGTCGCGTTGTATCATGTATCAAATAATAACCGAGGAAAGCCCATCAGCGAATACTTTTTGAATAATCTCTCCGGAACGTTGGGCCCGACAGACTGCTCGCGGCTGCAGGTGTGCGGCGGCTTTTGCGTTTGATGTAAAAACATCAAAACGATTTTGCTGAGTGGCTCTACTCGATATTGTTTGTACTCTGCTTCGGCGTTACACCAACTGCAGCGCTTGGGTGTCTCCAAATGGTACTGGAGAAGGTGGCCAGATGGGCTACGTATATATTGACGAATCTAGGACTGTTTTCGAATGACAATTTTCCGAAAGACAGTTGTTCGAAGGACAGTTTTTCGAATGAACAATTATTCAAATGGATAATTATTCGAACGGATAGTTTTTTGAAAAGACAAATATTCGAAAGGACCGTTTTTCGAAAATATTAAATTAGAGAAAACATAAAGATAATTTTGTTATGACAGGCGTATAGGCGACTATAATATAAATGTTAATAGGTATTATTAGGGCTTTGCATGGCCCTCCGCTCGCTTCGCTTCGCTTTGCTTCCACGTATTCTTGTACGTACTCAATACGCGCCTATGCGTGCAAGTCGGCAGTCCTGGCATAGCGACCCGCCGAAAACGCTGCCCTTAGGTGACGATTTTGCAAGACTTTTTTATTAATTTGAGTATTGGAGATAGAGCACCAAACCGGTGCACCATACATCAGGAAGGGCCTGGTTATTGCCCTGTACAGGATGATTTTGTTTCCAGGGGAGAGGAAGGAACCATGTCTGATAAGAGGTTTCAGCTTTTTCCACACGATAAGATTTTTAGTTTTTATGTGTGCGATGTGGTCGTTAAACGTCAGCCTCTTATCAAACATGATCCCAAGGTATTTGGCTTTGGGCTTGTGAAGGATAGGGGTGACATTTATCAGGATGGGGTGCATGTCAATGTTAGTGTATTTTCGAGTAAAAAGCACAAGCTCAGTTTTTAATGCATCTAGTCGGATTTTCCAATTTGTATAAAATTATGTAACATGTGCCATATGAGCACTGACGTTGTCAGCCGCCTCTTGTGCGCTAGGGGTTTTGGAATATAGGGCTGTGTCGTCAGCATAAAATGCCCGGAATGTGTTAGGATGGGAGGGAAGATATGCTATGTAATAGCTGAATAGCTGCGGAGATAGCACTGTTCCCTGTGGGACGCCAGCTCTGATCGGCCTAAGGGTTGAATTTGCGCTGTTTATGCGCACCGAAAAGGAGTGCCCGGCCAGGTATGATGCAACTAACGCTGCCAAATGCAGCGGGAATTCGTGCGTGATGAAAAGTTTATATAAAAGGCCGTTGTGCCATACCCGGTCGAACGCGCGATCTATATCCAGGAGTAACACGGCGGTGCAATATTTGTGCTATGCCCGCTGCGAAAGCCGAACTGTTCCTCCGGAAGAACACAGAGGTTCAGGGCGGCCATATTAATCCTGGATAGCTTCTTGGTAAGCTTGCTCATCGTATTGAGCAGCGAAATTGGCCTGTAAGAGCTCGTGAGTTTGGCGTCCTTCCCGGGCTTGGGGAACAGCACTTTTCGCGCGATCTTCCACGAGCTAGGAAAGTGTTGCAGGCGCAGAATAGCGTTTACAATATGCATTAAATGTATCAGGGTTTTCTTGGGGAGGTTTTTGACGAGAAGGTTCGGGATTGTATCAGGTCCCGGAGCCTTTTTCTTTGGCAGGTGGCTAAGAACATCGCGTATCTCGGCTGGGGTGGCAAGAAGTTTCCGGGCCACAGGAGGCGGGATTGTATAAGGGTGGTTTAAGAACGGCGTTATCCGTTCCGTGATCTGGGCGCGCAATGACACAGTGTCAGGTATCTCTCTGTGTATTCCCTCGAGAAAGTCCGCAAATGCCTCAATTTTGCCTGATCACTCAGTATATCCTCGCCCTGGTGGTGAATCGCGGGGATCTCAGTCGGACCCCTGCGAACTTGCCTCGAGAGCTTCCACAGAGAACCATCCCCCGTGCCGAGCCCATTCACGAAACTCATCCAAGTCGCGTCTCTGTGCGCCCGGATATCCATCTTAATCTTATCAGTGAGTTCATTAACTCTAATCCGATCGCCTACTGCTCTGTTCCTTTGCCACCTACGTCGAATTCGGTTTCGGGAGCTAATTAAGGATAGGATTTCATCAGAAATAGTTTCCGTAAACGGTCTCCTCCTGATTTTTGGACATAGTTCGTCTCTGACGCGCTGGATGTTCCTGGTAATTGAGTTCACGTCGTCCAGGTCTTGGACGGAATCAATTTGTCTCGGAATGACTGTGGCGGCATTTAATCTTTCTCATAACACCCTCCAATCTAAATTTTTGTATGAAATGGTTCCCATTTCAGAGGCTGCCGGCCGCCTAACTCGCGATAGGCTCAATTTGATTGGAAGGTGATCCGAGTGGAGATCGTCCATGACTTTTGGCGCCGAGACGCCTGCCATTCCTCGAGCAAATGCCACATCCAAGTATGAAGGTACTCGGCGTCCTCTATAATGTGTGGGGTCACGAGTTCTAAGGTATTGGATTTCCAGATTGTCTTCAATCAAGGTGCGGACGACCCGGCCTTTCTGGTTAGAGTAACCGTCGCCGAACACGACGTGTTTAGCGTTAAAGTCGCCAATCAGTATAGAGCGGGTACCCGGTTGTAAGAATTCGACCAAGTCGTCTTGTGAGATACGCAGGTCAGGGGGCGCGTACCCGCCGCTGATACACAAGCCACCGTCGAGCTCGACGCTAACGTGTTCAATGACCGACCTTATTCGGCTCCGTCTTTTATATCTCAGTGACTTATGTACCAGGCAGACCACGCCTCCCCCGTTTCCTGCTGGTCTATCAAAGCGCTCGATAGAATAATTTAGCATTTTGATTTTGAAATCTCGAGGGATGCGAGATTCGAGCAAGAAAACAATCTGACATTGGGACGTATACATGAAATGCTTAAATTCGCCAAGTTTATTACGAATACCATTGCAATTCCAGGATACAATATTAAACAGAGACATTGGGACGCCATTTATATATCATATTTGAAGATCTCTACAGAGAAGAATTGAATGGTTCCCTGTAGGATCTTCGCTTTGTCATTGTTGCATGCTCAAGCATGCAACTAAACTCTTCTAGAGCAAAAAATAATTCTGAGACATTCACAAGTGAGTTTATTTTGGCTACGACATTCGAAAGATTAGTGATCATAATGTTTGCATTGTCACTTACCCCGCTTTAAAAACGTCGATTCATCGTTGCAATTGCTAATTATCATTGCATTGGAAAAAGCAGGAAACACTTCTACAGGCGGAAAATTCATATTTTTTTTCCAAATAATTTCCCAAAAATATCTCACACTATAAATAGCTAGCTCAATTTAATATGATTGACATTTAGGTATCGGCATTATAATTTTTAATACTTTATTTAATAAGTTCGAATTTTGTGTTGACACAAGGGGAGTCGATATTCATATTGAATGAATATTAATTATTCTTGATATTTTAAATATTATGTTGGTATTTTAGCAGTAAAAAATATATATTGTGGTAATATAACGATAACTAGGATTTAATAGCATCGAGTCTACCGAAGCACTATCCCAAAATCTGAGTTTTTTTCGAGTTTCGATTTCTTTTACTTATAATTCAGGTTAGGTAAGAGATATCGAGATGCGGTTTTCACTGACACATTAGGCTCTTATATGGATGTCTTTTGTTTTAAAGTGGTATCGTTGCATTTAAATTATTTGAGAAAATTTGACTTACTTGGGGTTATGTCAGAAAACGCCCTCTAGCGGCTAGGTAAGAAATCGCAATCATCCCACTCAAGGCACGGTTGAAAAGCCCTTTTCAATAACTTTAAGCTTATTAAGATCCGTTCAGCCATTTTGAAGTTATTGACATTTATTTGGGAAAATGTTCGAACACCTCCCACCTCTTGCCTTTAAGAGAGAGAGTAAAAAGTGTTTAACAAAAAAGAATCGAATTTTCTCGGCCCTAAAATGGCAATGCATTCTACTATCTTTAATTTAAGAACATTTTGCAAAAGGTCTTAAAATTGAAGATGGCTACTACGCCACCTGGCGGCCATTTTGGAAACTAAAAAATAATTTCCAACGTTTTCTATTGGCCGCTTTACTCATATTTTTTCTGCCATAAGTCTTTACGATAATCACTTTTCGAGATATAGTCGAGTACCATTCTTAGTTGACCACCCAGTACACCGTGGTTCGATCGATTTCATGCACATTATTGCACATGCAACAATTTTCTTAATTTTAAAGCGATACCATGTATATTAACGTATGTTTGAATACTTCTCGTTTTTTTGAGATTTCTTTATTATAAGTATAGATATTTAGGCATAGATTGTGAGATATTTCCTTTTTGTATTTTTTGGAAAATTATTATTTAAAAAATAAAACATATTTCGCTAGTCGATTAAACTAATAGCAAATTTAAGTGTTATTAGCTTTTATGTAAGCCTTATTATGTATTTTTTTCTAAATTACTCTCCAAATATTATACAGGGTGTCGCATAGGTGTTTCCAAAAATGTTGATGTTCAAATAGGAAAATATAATTTTTGGGTGTGTAATTTCACTAATGTACTATCTTGAAAGCGGTAGGAGCTACGAGATCGGTTACATTAGAGAATAATTGCCTTTTTTGAGATACTTTTAAAATACGCAAGCAAAGTTGCTAATTTTTCACATTTTTGGAGTTATTGAAAATAAAAAAATTTATTTTTTTAGTATCTCGTAAGCTTTTAATTTAAAACAGTTAATTGTTCCCTATAGAAAAAAAATATTTTTTTCTTCGCTATAAAAAATCGTTGGAGTTTGGAGTTTCGTCAAAATGAACCACAACACAACACAAAATACCGAAACACAGTTCTCATACTCGAAGTGCGTTTCGCTAACAATGTTAGGATCATCAGACGCGCGTTTCATTCACCATGTTAGCATCGTTAGGAGATGGTTAAGAGGTTAACTTATTTAAAGTGTCAACATTGTGTTTCGGTCTACTGGATGAAATTGTATTGTAGTAGTACTATAAAAAAAGCGTTATACTAGGATTTATATATGTTTTCCCCTTTTTTGAAATCGGCTTTTTGATCTGAGTATAACCATGTATCTATCACCCAATGGTGTTTCTCAACGTTTCGATATAAAATAAACATATTCATGTTTTATTCCCTATTACGGTCCTAATTCGTATTTTATTTTTCGAATAGAGTATAACGAACTGGTATTTTTTTATACGCCCTACAGTAGAATATATAAAAATCGATCTTTAAATAAGAGATTTATTCTAAAAAAAAAACAGATATGCCATGTCCTTTCAGATTGTATGATTTACCCCAAGTATTGTAAAAGATCAAGTTGATCTAAAAATATAATTTATTTAACGTGTAATTAAATTATGAAAGGTTATTAAAAAAACTTGGGAAAATCAATTTCCGGTTTTATTAAATTTAATTTTTACTCAAATTCTCGAAAAAATGCACAGTGTTTTGGCGATATAATCTCTAGAAGTGTCCAGATATATAAAGATATATTAAAAATCTAGTACAGAAGTCGTATTAGGATTTTCCGTGAGCCGCCAGAAAATATAAAATGTGTGTGTTTTTAAATTAAATGTGTTAGATCTATTTTTTCTGATTTCAAAAATAGGCAGTTTGCCTATATTTGCTTAAATTATAAATAGTGCAACAACATTTTGAAAAGTGATTTCTAATTATTGATTGTTAAAACTTAAAAACGCCATAATCAAATATAGGAGAATGACATATTTGTCAAATAAGGGATGTATCATTATAATAAAATATATATGAGGTGTACCATTAAAAAAAATAGGTTGATATTTTTCGACAGCCTTGGGATGCTCATGTGTATCCTTTAAATCTAGTGGTTTTCGAAAAATTCTAAAATTCTGTTAAATGTTAAATATCTAAAATAATTTCTTTGGGTTGGGTTTAAATATGTGCCAAAACCCGGTACTTTTTATTTTCATTGCTTCATTTTTATTTGATTTAGTCATATTATATCGGTAATAAAATTAATATAAGATGAAAGATAGCCGAAAACTTCAGAGGATCTTCAAGATATCACCGTTCCTACATGATAATCTAGGAATGATATTATAGACAACTAGGCGCCAAGTACAGGGTGATCCCCTATAATGTCGCCCCCTATAAGTTTTTTATTTTAAGTGTCCCAAAAAAAAATAAAAGTATGGTTATATAGGTACTGAAAAATACTTTTTTTCTGGGTATAAAACAATATTGGAAAATGATCAGTATACAGGGAAAACCAAAAAGTTATTTTTTTTTCAATGGAACACCCTATATATATGAATTTATTTTTCGATTTCTTGTAAAATTCTTGGCATATTTTATGTATGATGTTATACCTCTAAAGTTAGTAGTTTCATAGCTGCTATAAACAGTTGAAAATCGGTACTTTGGCTACTTTTCACCTTGGTAGCAAGAAGATCATTAGAGATGGAGTAAAATAAATTTTACATTCCTATCTTAACTTTTCAAGGGCTATTTGACGGTACTAACTGGCAGGCGGTACCATGGGTACCAAATCTGGTACCTCGGTAGGTACCACAAGTTAGCACCATCAGATAGCTCTTGGAAAGTTAAGATAGGAATGTGAAATTCATTTTACTCCATCTCTAATGATCTTCTTGCTACCAAGGTGAAAAGTAGCCAAAGTACTGATTTGATTTTCAGCTGTTTATAGCTGAGAAACTACTAACTCTAGAGGTATAACATCATACATAAAATATGGTTAGAATATTACGAGTAATCGAAAAATAAATTCATATAGAGGTGTTCCATTGAAAAAAAAACTTTTTGTTTTTCCCCTGTATGCTGATCATTTTTCCAATATTTTTTATACGCAGAAAAAAAGTATCTTTCAGTAGCTACATAACCATACTTTTTATTTTTTTGAGACACTTAAAATAAAAAAGTTAAAGGGGGGCGACATTATAGGGGATCACTCTGTACAGGGTGGCTCGAATTCGTGTCTATGTATGGGGAACTCGAAAACCATAAGAGATACAGTGTCGGTCAAATTAGGGCAAAATTGCGCACTTAGGTGCCTAACAATATGCCGCTTAGAAAGTTTTAAAATTCCGAGTATTTACGGAGATATCCGGAAAAAACCGAAATTTTGAAAAATCGTTTTATTTTTTCCTGGGCTTATTTAAAAACGGGTTTCAAATCTAATTGCACTTTTGCATTGCCACTTTTTCCGCTCTATCCAATGATGATATCCAGTTTGAAAACCGACGTTTCGTCTTCAAGGGATCATCATCAACTTTCTTTTTCTAAATACGAACTTTAATTTTTTTTTCGTTTTTCAGATGGTATTGGCGTTATTAATATGAGTATGTGTTTTTATTTTTTTTTTAATTTTTATAATTTTTTTATTATTTTTATTTTATATATTTTGCTTTGGCGTGATTTTATATTATTTAATGTAATATTCTCGTAAGAAATAATTTTACTATTTTTTATTTTTAATATGCTCCAATTTTCCACGTAATACAAAAAACAAAATAAAAGATTTTTATAGAATATAAATATTTCAAAAGTACCTACCTTAAAATGTTTAAAATTACGCCAGAGCAAAATATATAGTTAAAAAAATAATAATAAAAATAAAAAAATAATAAAAAAAATAAATAAAAACACATAATCATATTAATAACGCCAATACCATCTGAAAAAACGATACAAAAATTAAAGTTCGTATTTAAAATAAGAAAGTTAATGATGATCCCCTGAAGACGAAACGTCGGATTTCAAACTGGATGCCATCTTTGGATAGAGCGGAAAAAGTGGCAATGCAAAAGTGCAATTCAATTTGAAATCCGTTTTTAAATAAGCCCAGGAAAAAAATAAAACGATTTTTCAAAATTTCGGTTTTTTTCCGGATATCTCCGGAATTACTAGGAATTTTAAAACTTTCTAAACGGCATATTGTTAGGCACCTAAATGCGCAATTTTGCCTTAATTTGACCGACACTGTATCTCTTACGGTTTTCGAGTTCCCCATACATAGACACGAATTCGAGCCACCCTGTACATCTGTACGTATCTGTCTCATGACTCTTCTGTACATATTTGATTAAAATGCTCTATCACAATTCTAAAATTTTACAAAGGAAACACCTCTTAAGTACTGTTCTAGACTGCTAAATTTCCAAACATTTATGTGATATGTTTAATTCTCCTGATAATTTTTCATGACTTAACTCTTTCAATTCTGGACCACATCGGCAACTCCGCCTTTTCCTGTCGCTAATCCATTTGATCCACTTCAATGTCCACTAAATGCACACTTTCCTCCGTCGCCACTCGGTCAATCTCGTCTCTTCCCGAACCGCACACGCCGACGACGGCGCCGGGACGCCTCAGTAAGTCGGTCGTGCAGCGCGACGCCACTTATTGCACTGGCCGTTTAAAATACCAGACTCAGTTCAACTTGTTTTCAATATTTTTTGAATGGGACTTTATAAATGACTAGTTTTTAGTGTGAATGTGGCCTTAAGTGACTATGTATGGATATCAGCGTCCTCGCACCTCTGAGTATTCAGCTAAATGGCTCCTATAAGCTTGGTCTGCACTAGAAATTGCGTGAAAATGCAACCTCTCTATGTAGGCGCGCCCTTAAATGCTGCCCAACAGGTGTGCGGAATAGGATCAGGGGCACTCCAGTTGACTACGTGGCAAAATGATGTTTTGTGAACCACCGGGGATCAGAAGAAATGCCCGTGAGCACGGGACTGACGTCATTCCATCAGGGCTCAGCAGGATCGGAGGGTCCGCGGGCCAAACGCTGCAAACTCTGCGACGGTAGGCAGCAGTTCTGAGTGCTTTTGTGCTGTTTTGTGGCTTTTGACGGCGCTTTTGTGACTTTTCTCTGTTGGTTTGTATGTGTTTTTCATCATTTGATATCGTTAAATACGTTTTTTTTTTGGTTTGGTATCAATTGTTTACATATTTTTCAAACTTTTGGTCTCGTAAAATTAGCGTGGTCGAGGTGGCTGATTACCCAAAAGGAGTTACTACAAAATGACATAAAGAATTGCCCATCCTTCTAATGAAAAAGGGTTTTCGACTAATTTTGCTGAATTTTAAGCTTTCGATTATCTACGACTGTGAGATTTTGAAGGCCCTCTGAAGTTTTCGGTTATTTTTCTTTTTGTATCAACTCTACAATAAAACGTTTTTAGTGTGAGTTTAATGTTTTGATACGCTGTAGTTGGAGTAACACATGCAATAATTCATACGCAGGGTGCTTGGTATATTTTAATAATTACATCTAATAATGCCTACTATAAAAATCACTTAATTTTGTGAAACTTCTAAACAAATGGCTTAACTTTGCTCAGTTTTTAATATGTTGAAGTTTTAAACAAACTAATGAAATATTAAAGCAGTTTTACTTCAAGAAATACATTGTTCTAAGCTATAAATAAGATTTTTTTGCTATTTTAGTAATACGTTTTAGTTTCGCTCAGTTTACTCGGTATGTATAGAGAAATCCTATATTTAGGTATTTATCTTTTTTTGCCATTCAGAATAGGAAGGCAAGTGATTAGATGGATGTTAATATCGATAAGAAATACATATATTGAATCTAATATGGATTATAATATATCGCGCTAATAATAATTATATTCGTGCAATAACCGTATGACATATATGACATATGTCATTTTATAGCCATCCAATAACTACTGCGCAGGTGTAAACCATTTAAGAAGTATTGAGCATGCAGTACCTAATTATATTCGTGCTGTAACCACTGCGCATGTGTATAACCATTCAAGAACTATAGAGCACGTGTAAAACATCAAGTATACTGCACGTGTGAATAGACATCAATAACTACAGCGCATGTCTGCAGCGAAGTATTGCTCAACAACTAGTGCATATTTATGTATGTTATTTTTTAATTCTTAAATTTATTTTTTTTTATTTGACTATATGTTTTATGTTGTATGACAAAAGGATATAAAAAATTAGGGGAGTTGCTACTTGTCAGTATTTTTATGGAACAATAATAATTAAATAGGCTTGTAGAATTAGGCTTCTATTGAATTAATTGGCAAAATATTCACCATTTTGCTGACAAAAAGAATAATCGAGCAGCAATGATGGATCAGCAAATATTATTTAATGGATGAGCATAATATTTAATATTTTGGCGGCAAGAAGAATAAACGAGCAGCAGAATTAGATCAGCAAAATTCAAAGAAACGAAGAAACCGTCATCTTTTAATAATTTTATGAACATCTCTAAAAGTAAATAATCCAAACTAACCCACAACTTTCATATTTAATATGTTTTCTCATCTTTAAAAATAAAAAATTACAAAGATTGTGATATCCTTGTAGAGGGTTATTGGTTTGAAATATCACCCCTCCCTAACTTTCTTATTTTTAAAGATAGAGAGCTGATTTTTTACTAATCTGACTTGTGTACGAATAATGAAAATATAATACAGGGTGTTCCACGCTTCGAATCAATCGCAAACTTATATTTTTTTAAATGGAACACCCTGTATATGACTAAATATTCGGATTTTAGGTAAAATCTTGAGCCCATTTCATATAACATACCATATACCTAAATTCAACTGTTTTGCTCCTAGAAAGAAGTGAATATGGGCATTTTCTTTATAAACCTTAAATATTAAAACTTGACATGCGGGAATTCCGAAGACATTATGAAGAAATAAGGAGAATTCCCATTAATAAAATATTTTCAAGAGTTTATTAGAAAGTTTCACATAAAACATATTTCAAACGAAAGAAGAGAACAACATTAAAACATGAACATCATTAAAATGACAGCAACATTAACTTTTACGATATCTATACGATAATAATAAATAAAAACTAAATTACTGCATTAACTGTTCTACGTGATCCCCATTTTGCTTAATAGATTTCCTGTAAGTTATCTTCTGCCTTTCTATAGCTGCCAGAATAACACCCTGATTTCGATGATTTAACGTTTCCACTTCTTGGGTTATCCTGTCTCTTATAATATCAACAGTTAATTGCATGTCGTCGCCCAACTTTTCGACGGTCAAGTCTGGGCTATCCTATCTTATTGTGCCAAACCTACCGATCCAAAACGGAAAATTTTCGTTTGAGAATCCGGTTCCATCAGCAATGTTGTGAACTGGAACCCCGTATTGTTGCCAAATTATATCATTATGTTGTTGAACCAAATTTTGAATTGCTGGTCTTATTACTTCTAAATAGTTATGCGCGTTCAGATTTCCATTATAAGATATTGGCCCTAAAATTCTTAACAACCGCACACTACACACACGTTCACAGATTACCAGCCCGAATGCCGAATTTGTCGGATGGCGCGGGGATTTTCTGCAGCCCAAATCTGCACGTTCTTCCTATTAAACCTTCCACAAGTAGAAAAAGACGCCTCAACTGTCCATACAATTTTATTGAAAAATTCATCTTGTTGGTCCAAGCGTTATAGCATTTCTTGACAAAAGCGTAGTTTCGCAGCCTTATTATTATCTTGGCTCAAGGCTTGAACAAGGTAATATTTTATGAGCAAGAAAATTATATTTTGATAAAGTTTTCTGTATCTTATAGTATGTGTTGCCTAGAATATCGACAGCGTTAGGATTTCCTAAAATTATAATAGAATAATTATTAATAATTAAGTTTAAATGGTATAACAAAAATACCTTGAAAATACGAAAAGATCACTAATTCGTCATTTTCATGTTGTTCATTTATTTGTATTGTTTTCTTCTTTGGTTTAAAAGATGCTTCATTTGAAACTTTCTGATAAACTCTTGGAAATATTTTATTGGTGGAAATTCTTCTTACTTCTTCATAAAGTCTTCGGTATTTCCGTACGACAAGTTTGGCATTATAACAATTTTTAATAAATTTCGTGTGCTTCATTACCTGAATAAAGAATTTTTATACTTAAACATACATTATAGGTAAGCAAAGTGAATTGAGAATAGCGTCAGTGTGTTGGATAAATATAACGTAATTATAAGTAAATTAATATACTTAAGTATGAAACTTTCTTATTAATTCTTAACCAGAGATTACATAACTTAACTGTTGGTTAAAGGTGTCTTAGTATACCACCGGATTGCTCTTGAAACGTTAAGATAGGAATGTGAAATTGATTTTTACCCATCTGCAAACATTTTCTTGACGTTATTATTTAAACTTGGTAAAAAGCCACTTTTCACTTCTTTCTAGCAGCGAAACAGTTGAACTTAGCTACAGGATATGTTATATGAAATCTGCTCAGGATTTTACGTAAAATCTGAATATGTAGTCATATACAGGGTGTTCTATTTAAAGAAGTATAAGTTTGATTCAGTGGGCTGATAAAAAATTCAGATGATTCCCTACAATTGAGTACAAAAAATAGCTCTCTATCTTTGAAAATAAGAAAGTTAGAGAAGGGTGACATTTTATAACCAATAACCCTGTAACATTGCTGCTGTGAAAGTACTAGTTTTCAATCTCCCTCCGTTTTAAAACTAGTAACTTTCAACACTTGTTATATTCTTAAATATTTCAATTCGGCTGTTATCCTCAATTTTGCTGCTCGTTTTACTAATAATATCTTAATTGCCATTCGATTAAATTGATGGTCAAATAATTTAATCTGATGATCGAATAGTTTAATTCCGCAGAATTAGTGAAAGATTAGAGAAATCGCTCGTTGATTGTGCATCCTAACCCTAACAAAGTCTAAAAATAAAAATCATACTCACAGTGTTTCTAGGTTTTTTTTTTTTCTACAACTGGGTCCTTGAATTATACTCATTTGAGGTATAAAATGACATTTAAGCTCTAGCGCGTAAAATTGAATTTTTAAGCCCTAGGGCGTAATACTTACTGTAATACCTAAATCCCTCTATGCGATTTCCTGTGTGGTGAGAACTTTTTGGAATGCACCGGACGATTGAGAGATACTAAAATTGGCTTTGGCAAAAAATAAAGCATATTTTGTAACTATTGATTCAATCATGAATTGACTTAGGTACAGGGTAATCAAATTAGAGGTTATTCCTTGTTTTAGACGCTCTGTCTTAGAACAAATAAAATACATATACTTGTGATCTATTATTGTCTTAAGTCATCGGAAATTTTTTGCGCAAATGAATTTACTGCTAATTTGAGAACTATATTAAACCAATGATAAGCCCTGCATTTTTATTAGATAATCACATGTATCTATATAGAAAATAATCTACACATCTTTCTAACACAGTGTCACTTGAGGTGTAACGGCACCATTAATTTTTTAATACCAAATATTTTATAGAAATGTGGTTTAAATGCGGGTTGCTATTTAAATAATTCAAGTTACTCAAGGTGTTTAAAATACTAAATGCCAGGTTAAAGTTCATACTAAATGTTTTGTATTCAGGAAACATTTAGTATATAATTTATATAGACCTTATCTGCAATCGTAATAAAAAAAGGAAGTTATAAAAAAATAAAGCAATAATGGTTGGACAGTAAAATTGTAGGATTTTATTTTGTTTTGTCATTAATTTTTCAAATTCTATTTCTATTAGCAAGCGAGATGACAACTCAAGTTTGTGACCCATCGATTATATTGCCAAATTTTAGGTGGCGATTTGAATCATCCATGGGCGATCACTTATTTTATTAATTTAATGAGGTGTTCATTTGAAATTCAGTCTTGTTTTTATAAGTTTGGTTCTAAGTATGTTATGTGTTTTGAAGATAGAACTCTTGTTGGAATATAAGGTATTTAGACATTTGTATTATATTTAATTTGCTTTTTATCCAATGGCTTGAAATATCTAAAATTCTTTACGATAATAATTGTTTTAACGTCACATTTTTTCAGGGTAGAGTAGCAATTAATGATGCTGGATTGATAATGTGTTTTTATGGACAGGTTTTCAGTATACATTTTGTTTAAAAATGTTAAGGGGGTAATTTGACGGCAGTTTCATTTATGTTAAAGTATTGTATATTTCTAGGAAAATCATTAAAATATTATATTATCAAGTGAGGCAAATTTTAATAGATGAAACTTTTAACCCGTTATCCAAAACACTAAATAGAAATAATTACAAAAATCAAATATTTTAAAGGTATCTTTAATACATAATATTTGCAATGAAATGCTTCGGGTATTATGGCAAGGGAATGACAACGTAAATAAATCAATTTGATGATTATACAAAGAAATGATATTTGGTTGAATCATTTTAATAATTACGCAAAATGACCACGTTTCATTTAGATGCATATTCGGTAATATCTAATTTAATTTAATAACATTACCTTTCTGCTTCGGAATATCTCATAGTAAAGTATCTGACAAGGAGTACTATTGTTTGCCAAAAGGTAACCATGGCGAAACGACAATATCAATTTGTTAGAAACACAGTGATAACCATGACACCGACAGACTTTCAATGGCAAATGCACTCGTCCCTAGAAACGACCAATTTTCAACCAACCACATTAATTATCTATCGAATAAATTTATTCGAAATCGATAAAAACACACGAGACTGGTAGACGCCATCAACCCTAGAAAATTCGTATGACGCCAGTTGAGTCTGTTTTGTGATTCATGAAAGTAGGTATTAGGCCGGAACACCACAATTATTGCAGAAATTGCCTGTTCCTTAAGAGACTGGGCAATCAATATGCGCAAGACCAATGGGGAAGATTATAAAGACCACTGAGTGAAAAGAGTATGGAGCATTAACGCCAAAATGATGCAAGAAAAGTTCTTTCAAGAATACAATTGAATAATAAATCCATTCTCTCGTATTGATTTTCCAGAGTCAAGAAATGCTAAATGAAAATAAAAGCGAAAAGTAAATGCTACTGCTCCTGAAATTAGCGAGTACGAGTTGATGATTAAATCTTGTGACGAAGACACCTCAGAAGTTCTTCAAATGAAATTTTTCTATATTGTGTTCCTCGAGTTAGCATGGAGAGGTAATGAGGCAGTCAACAGTAAAGTTGATAGTTTTCAACCAGAGATTAATAATGATGGAAGTATATCAGGGCGCATTCAGTACAATCCTATCTTTATAAAAAAAACATGCCAAGGGGGGGAAAGCGTTATGTTGAGACAAAATGGGTTGTACCAAATGTAGAACAACCGCAAAAATATTCTGTAAGGCTGTTCTGAGAACTCTTTTGTTCCTTTTTTATTTAAATGACTAGGTCACTTTAGACATCAGTGGCCAATTCACCCATTCGCGAACGGCACAACTATATTATGGCATGACATGGACTTTGAAGCTCTGGAAAGGGTTATTTCTTGGGATTTATTAAAAGTTATAGTCTAACCTCCTTGTTCTTAACTTGAGGAAAACAAATGTGGTTGGTTTCAGATGTGACATGGAGGGGTTGGTTATTGGGGATGCTGGTCTTGAGAGATGATAGAGTGCCAAATTTCTGGGCCTTCAG